>CAKNWW010326884.1:0-10770 GCA_932074435.1 Andricus kollari
AATATTTAGCTGTAATAATAATTGATGAATTATAAAATTATGTTTTTGAAATGGTTTCAGTCACTTGAAAGTTGTTATTTGAACAAAAGATGCCATATGGGGTAACGTGAAACTCATAGCAGCCATAGGGTTTTTTTATTTTTATTAAAACTTTTCATTAAAACAAGAAAAAGAATACTATATCATTATAAAAAAGTACTTTAGAGTCCTTTCTATCCTATATTTAACCGAGGAAAGTAGTTCCTATTAACTAGAGGGTTTTAACGGAAGCTACCAGGGACAGCTACTTGGTCTTGGTGGACCTGTATTAATTTACCAAACTGACTGTAAATTATTTCTTAGTCAAATTGAGATTTTTACGTTCCCAAGCACTGAGTAAGTTGAATATGGTCTCCTTAAGCGTAAAAATCTCAATTTTACCATGAACTTATTTCCAGCCCACTTTTTATTCTACCTGACTTTAAAAAGTGTAAAAACCCTTCTTCCAAACAGAATAGAACAATTGAAGTAAATTTTAGTTTTGACTTAAAAAATAAATTCATAATGAAAAAAAAAAAATTATTATGATAGACTTAAAGTACATGAAAAGAGCTTCCCAAACACGATAATAAAAATATATTGACAACTGGTTTATAAATGGACCTATGGCTTTGTGAATTAATATAAGTCTACTAGGACTATAATCCGGCCAAGTTTCAACTCGATCAACAAAAAAAAAACTAATTTTAGGTGGGAACACTTGGCGTATTCTGCCCCATTTATTTATGCCAATAAAACGAATTCCCGAAATTTGGCCCGCAGGGATCGTCCATATATTACGTCAGCCGTTTATCTTTTGTTTATATCGTTGTGTCCTTCCCAACTTCACAGCAATTTTTTTCGCGTGTTCATCTAAACAAAATAAAAACGGCTGACGTAATACATGGACGATCCCCAAGCTTTCCATTTTGAAGCCACGTTCACTTTGATCAACTTTATCTTTAAAATTCATTTCACGCCCGGTGAAACAACTCGTCGCCCTAGAGTTATAATACGCCACGTCCACTTCTTGAAATTTTTGAACTACTATTATTTTCAGGCTCGGTAAGGGTTAAACTTTGTTTTTTAATACATTTTCCCCTGAAATTTACTTCCTCAGCTGCTACAATCATCAATTAAAATAGTGAAGTTAATTACAAGTTAGAATTGTATCACGCCATGTACGTTTTTGGCTTTCTATAAGTGGAACAATGCCAACTTCGTAGTGCACATTTTATATGGATAAACTAAGTTCAATTTGAGAAATAACAATTTTCATAAATATATTTGACCTTAAAAGTAAAAATCGGAATATTACTAAAAGGTCAATAATTTTCGAATAATTCATTTAATTCGAGGTATGTGATACAACAGAATAATGTAAACTATCATTCTGTTAAACTTTTTACTCAAGAATTTCATTATAAATAGTTCATTTATAAATATTTTGTGGACATGGCGTACTATAATTCTGAGCAAAAATGAATTTTTTGAATCTCATATTACGCCATGTCCAAAAACAATTTTCCACATCAGCTAAAATACATTCATAATAGTATAAAAATTCGTGCTAATATTTTCTTGATCATGCATTATTTTTGACCGATAAACTTATCTCGATATTTGAAAACGTTTTTGTAGAGTATGTTATGTTTAAACTTTGAACCTCAGTTTGAGAATTGATGGACATGGCTATAACTGTAGGGCGACGAACTGTAAACCGAGGCTACATCAGGTCGAGGGAACTGAAATTTTTTTTCGGCGTCCCGCACTGGTTCGCAGTTCTGTACAAGCACCGCAAACAATTTTAGCCGCATTTTTTCCGGACTCTTTTCATTTAGAGATGCTAATTTCATAAAACTTCATGTAAATTTCAATGTAAAAACTACAGATCTCTTTTTTGTATGGCATCGATTTTAGAGTGTCCTGTTTTTGAATGGAATAACTTCATGCTGTTATTTTCAATGTAAAACAAATGAATCTGGGTGCCCATTGGTGGTCTTATTGTAGTACCGCTCGGGACTGTTTCTTCTGAGGCTTAGTTTAATACCTGAAATTAGCCCTGAAATAATACTTTGTTTTTACAGTGTTGATTTAAAATTAAACCAGGTATTTCTAGCAGTGTTCTTTGGAAGATGAATTGCTGATGGTGCATCTTACGCTATGAAAAAAACTATAGCTACATGGACAAACTTATTTTTGAGTGAATACTTCGGTGTTAATGATTATCATGTTTTTTGAAAGTACAGGAGATTATTTGAATTCTTTATAAAGAAAACTCACTGTCTGTAATTAAGTAATAAATATTTATCAAATGATAAATATCGTTGCAGCTATAGTTTTTTTTATCGAAACAAAATATTATGCTGAAATAAAAACAAGTTCGGTGAATGGACTTCTGTTTTTTCTAATACCACTTTGGCATACATTTTCGGAATTTGTTTCTGTGAACATTAAATTTGGTAATAAAAATATTTTCATTGTTCTCATCATAAATAGTTGGTGAAGGACGTCCTCCTGGTAGAGGATGAGGTATTCAGCAGAATATTGGGCAGGGAATTGGGCGTGCCAGAGGTCGGGGCATTGGGCCTGACAGAGCTCCAGGCATTGGGCGAATTGGGGGCCAGGGCATTGGGCCTATCGGAGAACAGGTAATTGGGCGGCTTACAGGCCAAGTACGGGGCTGGCCAGAGATCAGGGCATTGGGCGAGCCAGGGGTCAGGGCATTATGCGGGCGGCAGTACTTCACGTCCATTGACACCTCGGCCTTTAGCCCGTACAAATACACCTTGGTTTCGTACAACCTGCCGCCTACCCAGCCCACCTTGCCTTCTAGCTTTCTCAATAACCTGGCCCGCATAATGTCATGACTTCTGGCCGGCCTCATACCTGGCCTTTAAGCTGCCCAATTCCCTGTTCTCTGACAGGCCCAATACCCTGGCCCCGAAGCCGCCCAATGCCCTGACTTCAGCCAGGATCAATGCCCCGAACTCTGGCATGCCCAATTTCCTGACATCTACTAGCAGGTCCAATGCCCTGACCTCTGGCAGGCCCAATGCCCTGCCCAATATTCTGCTGAATACCTCTCTCTCTGCCAAGAGGACGTCCCTCACCAACTATTTATGATGGGAACAATGAAAACATTTTTATTACCAAATTTAACGTTCACAGAAACAAATTCCGAAAATCTTTGCCAAAGTGGTATCAGAAAAAACAGAAGTCCATTGACCGAACTTAATTAACACTACTTAATTACAGACAGTGAGTTTTCTTGATAAATAATTCAAATAATCTCCTGTACTTTCAAAAAACATGATAATCATTGAAGCCGAAGTATTCACTCAAAAATAATGTTGTCCATGTAGCTATAGTTTTTTTCCTAGCTTAAGATGCACCATCAGCAATTAACTTCCAAAGTACACTGCTAGAAATACCTGGTTTAATTTTAAATCAGCACTGTAAAAGCAAAGTATTATTTCTGGGCTAATTTCAGGTATTAGACTAAGTCTCAGAAAAAAACAGTCCTGAGCAGGGATGTGCAGTTACGCGTAACTGGAGGTTTTTGACGTAAAATACCTAAGTGAAGTATTTTACGTAGAAAAAAGGTAAAATACCTAGTAAATTACGTGCCAATATAGCGGAACTGCAGAACTGTGCATAACCTCACTTTTTTTTAATTTCTGGTATCGGCATTCGCAGGATTTTTGTTGTCAATGCCTATATTATTAAGTAAAAAATAATAATGTCAACTAAAGCAAAACAGAGAAAAAAAACACTCCGAGCTTCCATACATTCCATCAAGGATGTGCAGCTACGCGTAACTAAGTTTTTTATGTACAATACCTAAAGGTTTATTACGTCAAATACCTCGAATATGTAAAATACGTGTAGAAAACCTCTGATTGGCTCTCTGACTCAAGTTTTCAATTTCCCGCCTCAGAGGTGGCGCCCTCAGATATAGAGTAAGATGTAATTTACATCATGTAGAAAACTGATGACGTAAAATACCAGGCAAATTACCGTAGAAAACCAAGTAAATTACCACGAGTAATTTACTTACCCATCACTGGTCCCGAGTGGTACTACAATAAGACCACCGATGGGCACCCAGATTCATTTGTTTTACATTGAATATAACAGCATGAAGTTATTCCATTCAAAAACAGAACACGCTAAAATCGATACCATAAAAAAGAGATCTCTAGTTTTTACAGTGAAATGTACATGAACTTATATGAAATTAACATCTTCAAATTAAAAGAGTCAGGAAAAGACGCATTTAAAATTTGCTGCTGTACTTTTACAGAACTGCGAACCAGTGCCAGGACGCCGAAAAAATTCCAGTTCACTCGTCTTCATGTAGCCTCGGTTTACAGTTGTTTCACCGTGCGTGAAATGAATTTTAAAGATAAAGTAGATCGAAGTGAATGTAGCTCCAAAATGAACAGGTTCGGGGATCGACCATATATTACGTAAGCCGTTTTTCTTTTGTTTAGATAAAGACGAGAATAAAATTGCTGTGAAGTTCAGGACATAACGATATAAACAAAAGATAAACGGCTTACGTAAAATATAGACGATCCCTTGGTGGTTATCATATGCGTAGCCAATTTCACGTTCTTGTCGAAAAATCAGTATCAGAGTGTATCAGAGCTATGTATTTGCATTCTGCATATATGCTTTTTATGCATGGGTAGTTGGGTTTTCAAGGGAAATCGGACAAAAACATGGACATAGGAACAGTAGCATTGCTAGCCCTAAGGGGGCCCTCCTATCAAGATTTATTGCGCCGGGGCGGGGGGGCTTTTTAGGATAATGAACTGAAACACTCGGGCCCCGTATCATTTATATGGCGGTAGCTACGCCCCTGCACAGGGATAAGAAGGGACTAGGCATCTTGTTGCGGGGTGGATAGTGTCACAGGGAAAGGCCGCCATTTGTTTCAAGAATATCGATATTGAAAGAGAAATAGCAAATTATACTCCTTCTTTCACTTACTCCCCATGTTTTGTGAAAACAAATGTTAGAATCCCTGTCTTGGCGAAAGTTTCGGATAGGCATTCATTCCGAAACAATCCGAATCATTCCGAAATCTGTATCAGAACCAATCCGAATTTCTCTGAACCTATCCGAAAAAACTTCTCAATTTCGTTGGATCCAAATCGGTTAAAAATTAATTCTCGTATTGACCTAAACCGATTTTCAATCCGAATGAATCCAACTCTATCCAAACTCGAATTCATTCGGATCGAAAAGTCAGCATATATCAATGTGAGTTCAGATTCATTTGGATTGAAAATGATTCGGAATGGGGTCGTGCACATAATACGTCACACGTTTTTCTTTTGTTTGCATCGTTGTATCTCTTTTGGTTTTAAGGAAATTTTATTCTCGCCTTCATTTAAACAAAGGAAAAACGTGTGACGTATTATGTGCACGGTCCCAATGAATTCGTATTAATATTTTCTTAAATTTTCAATAACTTCCGTAATAATCAATATTTTTTCATGTTCTTGGGCTCATTTTGAAAATATTTTACACAGTATCGCAAAAGCTTAGGGATCGTCCATATATTAGGTAAGCCGTTTTTCTTTTGTTTATATCGTTGTGTCCTTCTCAACTTCACAGTAATTTGTTCTCGTCTTTATTTAAACAAAAGAAAAATAGATTACGTAATATATGGACTATCCCTAAGCCGTTTTTGTTTCGTTTAGATAAAGAAGATAACGAAATTGCTGTGAAGTTGAGGACACAACGATATAAACAAAAGAAAAACAGCCTATGTAATATATGGACGATCCCTTATAAGCATAAATCTAAAAGAATTTCCTATCACAGTGCAAGAACATAAAGTTGTAACAAAAAAGTTGGAGAAATTGGAAAACATCTTATTATTTTTGTTACAAATTCAAGTTCTTGCACTGTAATAGAAGTTTTTTTTAGATTTATGCTACAAAAGTGGTAAGCTACTGTCGAAAAATAGCTTTAAAAGGAGCTCCAGAATATTAAAAATATTGATTATTACGGAAGTTATTGAAAATGCAATAAAACATTGAAATTTACACTATTTTTGCAATATCTACTTAAAAAAGAGACAAATTGGCTACATTCTGTGCTCATCTAATACAAAATTTCGAGAGCATTTAACTCTTTAAAGATACATTTTTAGCTCTAACATAATGAAAATTAAGAGAACTATATCAGCCATAAAAAAGAGGTGTCCGGAAACTTTTGACCGTCATTGTATATTTACATGGACATACACATATAGTAGAGGGTCCACCTAAAAAATAATCCACTCAGAGAAATTTCCCCTTTTGACAATAGGATGTTCCTTGACGGAAATTGAATTTCCTCTTAAATTTAAGGTTGAGAGGATTTTCATTTGTTTCAACAGGAATCCTTTTGCACCAAAATTTTTCCTTATGCGACTAACTTCACATAATCTGGCAGCCAATTAATTATGTTTGTGTAAAACATATATTCACGTCGTTCAAAACAAATCCGGCAAGAAAACGATGCTCTTGTTTCAAAACAAGTTTTTCTCTGAGTGTCTGTGGCGAACTAGGTACGCAGGGGTGAAGGTGTAGAATAAATAAGACAAGAAAGATCATAACTTTACAATCTGAAACTTTTAAATCGATTTCAAAATTTATGAAATTGACTTAGAGGTACTAAGAAATGTTCCTGTTGTACTGGATTTAAAAAAATTGTAATATATTTTTTGGAAATATTTGCTTTATAACTTCTACTTAATTATTGAAATTTTTAATCTGAAATCTAATTTAGTGTGGAGGTGACTTGATACAATAAAAAATTGTCTGTAAGGTTGAGATCGGATTTAATATTGCATGGCTTCAGTCCTTCAAAGTTAAAAACTACTCCTTAGAGATCGTCCATATATTACGTAATCCGTTTTTCTTTTGTTTAAATAAAGACGAAAACAGGATTGCTGTGAAGTTAAGAGTGACACAACGATATAAACAAAAGAAAAATGGCTGACGTAATATATGGACGATCTCTCACGATATCGATTTAAGGGCCGATTCCACCAACCGTGATTAAATTTTAACCCTTGATTAACTTTATTTAATCAGTACATTGCTATTATTTTTTCATCAAAGAACTATGCTGCAAAGTTCACTGTCTTTGAAAGCTGTCAAATTTCCTTAGTTTTTCAGATTTTCATATCTATAAGCTATACATTTTGTTTGTTTTCATATTGGTTTCAGGCTGAGTAATGTAAAAATATTTTGAACTTTACAATGATTATTCATTTATTGAGATACCATTTTTTCTTCACTTACTTTTTTAGCATCAAACCCAGAGGAATCGAATTTTCTCGCCGATAGTAAGCATTGTTAGTCTTTAAATTTATACCCTACATACGTGTTTAACTACCAAAAGTCGCCTTCCTCTCAGTTTAAGACAAATCTAGGTATTTACTGAATTAAAAAAAATTTATTTCGCTATATTATTTCAGCTAATTCGTTTTTTATCGAATTTCTGGAATGTATTATATATCGTCTTCGTGCAACATGAGTCTATTTGCTGGCAGGGCCTAATGTTCTTTTCTATTACATGTATGTACAAGATAAGTACTAGGAAGAAGTTTAAAATGCTCCCCAAAATTTAAATGATTTCTCAAAATAAAGTTTCGCGTACTCTAAATTGTTTAAAAATAAAATATTCATATTTATAACCTACTCCAGAACTCAAAATCTTCAAAACCCAAACCGATTTGGAAACAGTTTCGGAAACAGATACTCAGGAAAAATACATTTAACGCTTTTCTTTTACTAGGAAGTACTGTCTCGATCGTTCTGAGAAAAACATATGTTATTACTTGGATGGCGGATCAGTTACAGAAAAAAACTAATTATCTTCAAAAAGGATCGTATAAAAATATATATATTTTTTAATTTATTGTGTTTATTTGCCGTTTTTAGTGGATTAAAGTTATTTCTTAATGTTTATAAAACTGCCTCAGTTTTTCCCTGCAACATGCATTTTGAAATATAACATTGAGAAAGTAGTTTCGGAAAAATGTAGTTTTTGGATATTTAAGTTTTTTTTTTAAGGGGTCGTCCATATATTACGTAATCAATTTTTCTTTTGTTTATATCGTTGTGTAATTCTCAATTTCACAGCAATCCTCTTTTCGTCTTTATTTAAACAAAAGAAAAACTGATTACGTAATATATGGACGATGCCTAACTTCTGAAATAAAAATGTCTCAAAGATGACACTTTTGGTAAAATATCTTTACCTTCAAAATATATTCCAAATATAACATGAGGCAGCTGAACCATGCTTACCCGGTTGCGGCGTTTTTGACACCAGTCTTCTATTCAACGATTGAAAAACCCTTTAGTACCAAGTCTGGTTCAAATTCACAAAAATTATAAGAAATAGTTTAATCCTATCTAAACAAATAAAAAGGAGCCTAATATTTGGAAAATAAGCTTTTTGGTGAGAACTTTAATTAATGCTAATACTGTGAGGCAGTTCAGAATATTTGCAATTGTCAAACTCAATAGCAGGATCGAGAGACCCAGTTGATTGTCAATCAGCAGGATCGAGAGACCCAGTCGCTGCGAGGAGTCAATCACGAAACTCAGTTTTGACTTAGCATTATCGGGATCGAGGTGCTATGGCGAGGACGCATCTACGAAATCGGTTCTCCAGTTGCGATACGCCGTCTAAGGTGAATTTCTCGACAATTATTAATGAGCAAATACGAAATTCAGTATTGAACTGTGATTTTTCCTGGTTTTGAAAACGCAACTTTTGATAATTTTCCGAAAATCTTTAGTCACTTCTACAGGAAAAAGGAAAAGATTCTTCTGCAACCCGTTTCCATACGGAAGCTCAAAAATCCACTCTTTAATGTCTTGCAATAATTCAAACAAGTTACCCCAAAAAGAGATTTGAGCTAGTGAAAATTACTTAATATTTTCACGTGCTTTGTGAACTCAACAACATAAATTGGATTTTCAATCCGTTCTTATTCGGGAGTTCATCCAAAAAGAAGTTTCTATTTACAAAGCACAATATATTCAAGATTAAATAATTGCCAATTTCAAAGTTATGAATTCATGGATTTCAGGAATGAAAAGTATTATCAGAATGAATTCTTAAACTCACACAAATTTAATGGAAACGTATCAAAAGGAAAATTAAGAATAAGTAAAAGTCCACTGCCCAGTAAAAAGTTACTGGAAGAATTGTGAAATCATTTAGCAACAACAATGCGAGATTCAATTTGTTTGTTAGCAAACATTGCACACGGTCTGCACAAAATTCAGGCTTCTTTAACAAAACTACGACAGAACTAAAATCTTAGATATTAAAGGAAAAAGAGGACAAAGTAACATGCTTAGGAAGGATTTAGCTTTGACCCATAAGTTCGGCGTTTGGAAAAATTAAATTATATCTTAATCAAGGACTAATTTAATTCGTTGAAAGCTAGGATACTCAGGCTTTTCCGACCGTCGAAGATACTCAGGAGTTCTGTATCGTCGACGATACAGTGGTAATCTTGATCGCCGACGATATTCAGGGGTCCTAGATCGTCGACGGGATACAGGTGTTCTGGATCTTCTCGATCGTCGCCGGGACAGATCAGATTTCTGTAGTACATTTTCTTTTCCGCAATCTGGAGTTTTTTGTTGACCCATCACTTATTTCAAATTTTGTGTGTACTGCTTCGTCCTTTTAGTTTGATTAAACTTCGTTGGTTTTGGAGAGTGGTTCGACAAATCGATGATGTGGTAAAACCTTTAACGTCTTTTTAACAGGATGAGTCAATTCCCTCTTTTCAGCAACATTGGACGTCTTTGCGGTAGCTATACAAAAATTATAATAGGATAGAATCAGAGAGGCCAGGAAAATGACTTAATAGCCTACGAAATCTGTTTTTTATTCTCATCTCAAAGAAACGGTATGAGTTTCATTAAAAATTACCATAACGGTAATAGCTATAACTAATTCATTGCGTGAAACCAGTCTTGGCCAGTGATGCTAATAGACCGCGACTTTTCCACTGCGCAAGCGTTGCGTTAGAAGGGCAAAGCCACGTTATTGCCTGTAATACGCGCGCTTATTTTAAATACCTTGGAGAAAAGGTTTAAGGATGGCCTGAGCATCGAACTGAATAGTCTGAGGTTTGTTCGGTTTGGATTTACCTTTGGCGTCCTTGCCTTTATTGGCATCGGGTTTAGGAGGTAGGCGAGGTTTAGTGGACTCAGAGTCGGTATCTCTGGCGTTCTCTATTCGCTCTATTAGCTCCTGAACCTTTGGGTTATCCTTTGAAGGATTACCTTGTGGTTGCTTTGCGGTAGACATTATCAACCAAACATTCTTCGGGGCTCACGTTTCTTCATATACCATCTTGTGGATCTTTCGGTTTGACGATTTCTTTCATTTATTCCATGTCGGTGAGAGATTTTCTCACCTGCGCTTTGTGTGCATGGATGCAGAGGACCGGCTTGTGTAAATGATTGTGCAGCCCGCTTTGCGTGTGTGTGTCTGAAAGACCCGTTTGTGAATGTCAGTGAGCGGCTCTTGTGAACGACTTGTGCATCTATGTGGTGTGATTGTTATGAACTTTGGTATGAGCGAGCACAGTAGTCCCACCCGCTTCGTGTTTGAGGATAGGATGGACCGATGTGTGCTAATGATTCTAGACCAATGTTGGGTGATTGTAATGCCATTTCGTATATGTCAGATCTGTTGTCCCGCCCGCTTGGT
>CAKNWW010326893.1:0-14595 GCA_932074435.1 Andricus kollari
CTGATTTTCTCGGAAATTATCACTCTTATAAAAAAATGCTTGAAACATAAAATGTGTATTTCTAGGAGATCTACAACTTTTATTCAACATATTTTTTTGAATTTTGAATAGTCCACCCTTTTCGGAAGTTTATCCCAATTTTTTTAACTGGAATTATTATTTTTTTATTATTTTTTTATGCTTGAAAATTGTACTAAAATTTAAATATTTTTTACTTATAATACACCTGAAAGTGATAAATCCTTTAAATTTTGGAGCTTTACAGTTTGAACAGAAATCACAAATTAAATAAATATTTAAATTAAACATTTAACTGATCAAATTTAAAATAATTAAATTTAAATATTATTATTATTACACATTTTGAAAACCACCTATCCTTGTAAATTGTGTAAAACGAAAAAATATTCCTCCGTTAGCCCTGGCTTTTCAGAGAAAAACCATGGCTGAGATTTTGTCGACAAAATCCAAGCTATACATTAGCGTAATTAGCTAGAGCGTGCGGTTTAGAGTTAGGTAGTTTAGGTAGGGTTCGAATCCCCAGCGGGGGCGATTTTTCATTGCGTTGTGCGTGCGATTATGTTTGTAACCCTAGCGGACCGATTGAACGGAACGGATACGCTACAGCGTATCTTTATAGTATCCACATCGTATCCTCTCCATATCATGCAATAAAAACTCATTAAAAAAGGAAGATGAACATTCAACTTGTTGAAATTCGGATTCTACGTGAAATTTTGCGTTAGAAGGTCACGGAGTAATTGCAATTGTTTTTCTTGCAACGATAAAAACTTGAGAAAAATATAATACTTATCGACAACGTGGGCTGAAGGCGACTTCAAACGCATCCATAATGCTTCAAGTATCACTGCTTAAACGATTATGGATGCTTGATTATGGACGCTTTATGCTACCAACTCCAGTTCGGTGACAGGTCGGGATTTAGGTGTGAAACAAATCCTCTTTTAACTGTTTAGGGAATGCCCAGGAGGATCAACAATATGCTTCTTAAATTATTTAAATTTAAGGAAAATTAACGCAACAAAATGATAGAAATTATTATATAGAGCGAGAGAGAGTTAATTATTTTTTTACCCTTTTTCATATTGGAGCTCAATAATTGACTGCCTGAAGCGCTTACATAATAAAATAAAATGTGATCATTCTGTATTCAGTGAAAAGCGAAGTGAAAAATGTGACAACCAAGCGATTCTTAAGAAATCAAAGAAAGAGATTCTTTTTAAATCCGTCTAAAATATGGGCACTCAAAAATGCTTTCTAAAACTTTTCTTAATCAATAGCAACTGATTGATCATTGGGCTTTCCTATTATAAAATCTAAAAAATCAATTAAATGCAATTGAGGATGGTAAAGAAGTGAGAAACAATTGGATTTTTAACCTGTTTACATATAGGATATCATCCAATGCGTTTTCTAAAATTACAAACCGAAATGGCATTTTACTTTCAAGTCGCGGAACTAAATTAATAAAAATGCGAAAATCCTGGTCATTCAGAATTTAGGAGAAAATTAAAATCAGTGAGGTTTGTGATAATTAATATTGAGAATCCGAAATAGTGGATAAAAAGCCAAATTAGATCAGAGAGTAATCTTCGAAAATCCCTTTTCGCTTTTGTGATCCCACATTCTCTTTTTCATAACGTTAAATTACTTAGAGTTGAAATCTTAATCGTGGTTGCTAATAAAATCTTTTATTTCGGGTTTAATACTCTTTCAGGATTGGTGCCGATGTATATATTCGGGACTAATTTCCTGAACGGAGAAAATTAAATCCGTCGAAAAATCTACGATTATAGACATCTTTCTATGACTAATATTTAGCGATACAGTTGAATTTAAAATCAAGTGAACTAAAGTAGATTGAAAATAATTACTGGTTAAAGAGACATTTTCTAAAAGCTCAATATTTTTTTTTAATTCGTCAACTGACCGAATCCATTTCAAATCAGGCAGGTTCTACACTTGAAGTCAGAGTTTTAAAAAATCCTAATTTTTTCTTCAAACTTATATATTTTAGACCTAAATCAGATATTAAGGATTTCTTTCCGGATACTGGTAGAGTTTCTCGCCTAATTTTGGCAAATTTGTACCATCATAAGGAAAATACTTTGTGAGTTTTATGCGGGCTAAAAACTTGTGTGGCCAGAACATTTTTTTTTCAAAAAATAGAATTTTCGAATCTTTCTTGCAAACAACAACAGATACGAAAAAATGTTGAAAAAATATTTTGCATAGTTAAAAAAAGTTGTACAAAAAGTTCTTTTACCCCTCTATGATATCTTGCAATATTTCTTTCAGTATATCTTTCAATATTTCTTTCGGAAACTGCAGTTGCAGCAGAGCAGCCAATACTTTTAACTGTACAAATCTGTTATTAACTATATTATAACGTGGTGGCTAGCCACCCGTTATGGATCCTTCCGCAGCTTTTGAGAATTGAAAAAATTAAACACTAGACCGCGATTATTCCCAAGGCCGGCACGAGCTCAAATTAGAACATAGTTTGGAGATAAGATCTTATTGTAATCTAAGGTGTGTTGAATGACAGCGAATTTATTTTCTTATTTTTATTTTAGGAAAACAAATAGAGAGCGAGATATTTACGTTAGAAATTTCAGACTATTTTTATGTAACTTATTACTACTAATTAGGTTCGATTAGGTACCTGGAGTAGCAAGATAAAGAGGACCTGACGTCCTACACCAGTCTCGAGAATCCCAGAGTCCGTTCAATCCAAAAAATCCGGTAGGGAAAACACTGTTAGTAAGTACTACGCCCTCCACTCACAACGACTGCCCCGTCGAGATGCAAAACGATCCACTCCAAATAGTCCGAACACGGAGAGGGAAATACCAGACCATGCTAGATCTGATACCACAACATTACGATGCCGCCATATTGGCCGACCGGTTTCCTACATACCGGAACGGGCCGAGTGCCTTCCGCTAGAGTCTTTGAAATCAAACTCATGAGGGCACCACCGACTGGACGGAGATTGTTGCGCGAGCGGGAAAAAGCAGTCCAAGCAGCAGGACGCCGCAAGCACTTAGTTTCGTGTCGGCCATCGACGAAGTTAGAAGTGCTTTGAGAAGGAGATTCATAGCCACAAAATTCAGTTGGACAAGTCCACTATTTCGACCGGATTGCCATAGCAAAGTAAAATGACTCTGGGCTTCGAATGTCTTGAAGTAGGCGTTATCATTCTTTCCTTTTCTTCGGGTGTTCATTGTTTTTTTGAGAATAATTATGTTCTCTTATGTCTTCATTAAAGTTTGTTGAAGTGTGGGTTATGAATACCTTAGATTAAATCCATATAAAACTTGTTTGGGATTAGTAAAACTTAAAATGGGTCTAGGAATTCAGGCTGACGCCATGTTGAGTGCAGTGGGCCTCATTGTATTTTAAAATTAGGATAGGATAGAGTGAAGCTTTTTTTAGTGTTCATAGTTTTGTACGGAAACTGTAATGTAAATTTTCGAGCTGAAAGATTTGACATGTTAAATCATGGTTAACTCATTATTTAACTGTAACTAGTAAAATGAGAGACTTTTTCTAAACTTGAATGAACCTATATTCCTTTTATTTTAATTACCAAGATTCGAGGTTGTAGCGTTTTTCACGCCCCCACTAATCCCTCTACCCCGAGCTAGGTAATTTTTATAAGAGAACAATTTAAATCCTAAATTCGAGAAAATCGTTTTGGAGTGACGCCGAAGAGGCGTCTGGCGCCAACCCAGGTAATTATAATAATAACTTTCTTTTTTGTAAACCACGTTTTGACCGTTGTTCCAAGCTTGGCGTCCCAAGAGCTGGGAAGAGTGTTACAAAAGTGGCGCCCAACGTGGGGCTAGAAATATAGCTACAGATTGGGACATACATTTTATTAAACATTAAAAATTTTCAAATCATTTTGAGGAGATCGAACCGATACGATCCAGCCATGATGAACATGTCAAATGCAGCACGGCCATTTTGATTTGCCGTGCTATTAAATCCGGATATTTCCGGATTCTTCTAATATACTATGTATGTTTACTTATTAAAGCCATGTATTAGGCACCCTAGAAATTGATTGTTGTAGGTTCAATTAATTGAACCTTTTGTATATTATAAAATATCCATTGATTCTTTTTGATTTGATTGATTTCACCTGTTATAATTATGTCATTGCTTCTGTGATTCTATTGCTCATGTGATTTTTTTGTATCTTTTTGTGTAATTTTTGCTAGGAATAATTTTGCGGAAGTTTCGGCAATTTATACGAACTTCAAGGATTTTGGAAGTACTTTATTGTCGGGATTTCGTTTAGAAGTGCGGAATTATTTTCGACTTTAGGAGTTTTCGAAAAGTTTATTTTTTATTTTTTTATTTTTGCTATTTCAGGGGAAAATAACCACTGACTTAATAATAAATTGGGCAAATTCACTGACGGTAGAGGAACTTCGGGAAACTTTAGGGTATCTTAGCGTATCCGCTGATGCTATTGACATGGCAATGAGGTGGCGCCTAGTAAGGTATCACCAGAATTGCCGTCACATGCGTCGGTCGTGGAATGACAGTGGGGAGCGGGAATTGTCCGCAGAGATGGATAGACTACGGATTCCACGTTCCGTGACTACATCACTCCCACCAGGCACTATCGACGCCCCTACGATGAAGTCACATGCACAAAAGTCTTTTTTCCCCACTGATTATGATACACATCCGGTTCTGGAACCTCTATGAGCAAAGACTATAAACGTGGGCAGCGTGACTTTCGCACGAAATTTGGAGAATATCCTCACGTTTTCTCCCTTAATATACGCGACCCCTTTATATATCCCCCCAGTCGCTCGACTATGATCCCTTCAGCCTTTCAGGGCGTAGTCCAGTCCACTGGAAGAAGGATGACGATCTATGTTTCCGATGTCCATCTAGTTAGTGGTAGTGGAAATAACTTGCATTCCACGAATATTTCAAATGTCTCGGAGCCTCACTTGGAAACATTAAGAGAGGAAGACCTCGATTCGAATGCAAGTTATGTTACGGCTACCTTACCTAACACTAACCCGCTTTTAGATTCTTTCTTGCTAAGTAGTAACCCTTTTCACCCGGATAATGCCGGAAACGATTGTTTGAATAACCCCTTTTTGACCCAAATATCGCCCAGTAAGCGGATTGCCGACGTGTTTAGGCCACAAATCGAAGAGTGTAGAGAGGGTAGTTCCTTGTCGGATGGGGATCTTTCTCGAGAGCTCCCGTTTATACTAAAACCACCCGCACAACATTCGTATAGGTTCCACCGGGAGAGATGGGATACGTGGCAATAATTCACCATCGCCTTTAGATGCAGATATGGGGGAATGAACTTTCATATGTGAGTCAGGGAGGGGCGTAAAAGAACACAGGGTCCAAACGAACCTATAGCAGACTATCTGCTGAACATTCGCCTGATTTTCTAACATTACGATCCTATAATGTCGAAAAGGGAGCAATTGCATATGGCAATAAATAATTTGCACTCTAAGTATTTAGAGGCCCTTCCTAAAACGGAGTATCGTATCTTTGAGGAATTGGAAAATGCTGGCGAAAGGTTCGAATCATTGAAAATGATAAGTAAAGTGTACCTAACACCTCCACCTGCGCAAGAAAGTGTCTTACCCGAATTTGTCTACCGTAATAACACCGAAAAGTCAGATAAATACTTTAAAAAAACATAGTACTTATCGACAACGTGGGCTGAAGGTGACTTCAAGCGCATCTTGAAGTCGCCTTCAGCCCACGTTGTCAATAGCTATTATATTTTTTTAAAGTTTTTATCGTTGCAAGAAATACTATTGCCATTACTCCGTGACCTTCTAACGCAAAATTTCATGTAGAATCCGAATTTTAACAACTTAAATGTTCATATTCCTTTTTTAATGAGTTTTTCTTGCATGATAGGAGAGGATACGATGTGGATACTATAAGGGTACGCTGTATCGTATCCGTTCCGTTCCTTCGGTCCGCTAGGGGATTGATCCATTGTTGCCTGATTTGGAGGCATGGAAGCTGTTTAACGACGCTGCAAAGTACGTTCGAGCTTGTCAAACTTGCCAGAAAATGAAAGTAGATCAGGTAGGCCCAGTGCGTCTGATGGGTAAACGGGTGAGCTAGTGGCCTTGGTCGGTGGGAGCGGCAGATATAATGGGTCCATTCCCACCTAGCCACTGTGGTTACCAATATGTCTTGGTTTTCCAAGACATGTTTACTAAATGGATCGAAGTCATGCCTCTTCGAAAGGTCAATGCCGCTAACGTCCAAAAATCATTCGAAGAATCTGTTATCTTTAGATGGGGAACTCCTGAAATACTATTTGCCGATAATGGCCCTGAGTTTGTGAACAAACTGATTCCCAAGGCCGCATCGAAATTAAGGATTGGGCACTCGACTATCCGACTGTATCATGCTCAAGCTAATTCGGATTTATGTTTGAGCGCCCGATATAGTCCCATTAGCAGAAGAGGAATGGGAATGTAGAATTAAGCGATTGCCAGCTTTGAGAGATTTAGTCGCACATCACTTGAATATAGCATCCGTTCGTCAAGCGAAGTGTTATAATCGCTGTAGACGAGACATTCGCTACCAAGCAGGTGGTATTGCGTGGCGTAATACTCATATTTTATCGTAGGCTATAGATTATGTTGTGAAGAGGTTGGCTCCGAAATATGTTGATCCGTTCAAAGTTATAAAAGTAATATCGCCAGTAGTTTATAAGATCTAAGATTAGTCCAGAATAATCGAGAAAGCTCATTTTAAAGATTCAATACACTATTGTTTCATTGATCCAAACTTAATTAACGAAGACCCTTTTCCGCAGCAAGAAGACGAAGAAATGTCCAAGGTACGGAGATGGAGCGGCTGCACAGGAAGAGGAGTGATCCGGACGCCGAGGCAAGTCAGTCTCGATTATCTTCTCAGGGTCTGGAGAGATCCGGTCTATCAAAGGGCCCGGTGACGATACAGGAGTTAGAAGAAAAGAGAAGCTCCTCACAAAAGAAAACGCTGAAGACGGCGGAAATCAGGTACCTGAGGAGCCGGGGTTCGAAAATGCGGAAATTTAGGAGAAACCGAAGGTCCAGCAGGAGCCAGGGACAGTCCTAGCAGGAGCCGACCTCCTGGTAGAAAAAGGGGAGTACATCAACGGAGAACCCTTAGCATCCAGATTGCGCACCTTGTGAGTCGCCGTGGTCCAGGAAGACCCAGGAAGCTCCAAAGGAACAGTGTCGAAGTCTCCGTCACACCCGAAACTGTGAAGGAGGAGGAAGACGAAGGACCCTGCCGAAGCAACCGGCTTACAGAAAAATTGGTTACCTTCCGAATCCTCTCCCCCTTCAAAGCCAAAGATGGAGTTCGGGGTTTCTCGATAAGATATGAACAATGGCGATGTTACTGGGAAGCGCGATCGGCAAGGTCCGGTTACCATTGTAGGATCACCGTACCCTTTTTCCTTCCGGGACTATGTAATGCCCTCTCCTATTCAGAGCATCGATGCTCACGTCTCAGCTCTCCTCGGGTTGCCACCGCCTCCTGCCCAAGCACTATCTATTTGGTTGGAGCGCCCCCGCATGTCGTCAGTTGGGCCTGATGAGAGGGGGAAATCCGAAAGGCCATCGTCCTAGGCGAATGTTGACATTCAGGTCTCGGCTCAGCTAGGGTTTGCTCCAGGTTCAGATTCTAGCGTCAGCTTCGCGAGACGGATGCCTCTCGCTTTCTTCTACCAAGCCCAGCTTGTTTCTAGGCCCACGGCCTGGACCCGCTCCACTCCCATCGTGTAATCGAATGCTGGCACGGCAGTGGACTCAGAATCAGCAGTCCGAACTCTGCTCTCCTGCTGCCCACAGGATGTTTAGATGGAACCTTTGCGAACCTTTGATGCCCCCGACGGCCCACACTTTCTGAAATTGCCATAGAGGGGAGCACGACTATAATCACTGTCTTTTCCAGAAGGGGATATTCTGCATCTATTGCGAAAAGCCCGGTGTTAGGATTAATCAATGACCGAGATGTGCGTCTGGATGAAGGCTAAAAAAAGGGTGCCCCAATTCACGTCAGGAACAGGGTGCCCGTCCCTTTCAGCCTCCCGCCCGACCCCTGCGCCGCCATTTCGGTCATGGATGAGTCCTCCCCAACAAACGATGTCTCCGTCTGGGAATAACCCTCAGCAAACATCGGGTGGTCAGGCTGGAGACAGAGTGGCTTTGGAATCCTACCACTCTTTCATCTAGGCCTTGGCGGACGCCATCCTGAGGCGACTCCAAGTCGTGGGTGTTCTGTCAGATGTTATTTTAGTGTAGTTTCATGTAGGCCTTCAGGCATTAATTAGTCGTAAGCCACTTTCGTGTAGTCTTTAGGGTGTATGGTTAGTTGTAAAGTTCAATTTCTTTGTTTTGTTCATTTTAGCTGCCTGATTGCAGAATTATTAGAGAACACAATATGTTCCGACATTTTAAAAATGTTGTTCCAATTTTAAAAGAGTTCAGACAGGACTATAGTCTGATATGGAATTCTAGATTTATCACTACTTAAAGTCGCTTGCGACAGAAGGCAAAGATTTATATCAGTTCAACTGAACAAGAATAACTGATTCATAATGACTTCGAGGTACAACAATCATTTTCTGTCAGGGAGTCTGATGGATTGCATATTCTAACTAATATATATATATTTTTTTTTTATCATGAGAGAACAACAGACTAATTAATATCATATTCCTTTTGTCTATCGCGAGTTATCTAGAACACTCATGTTTGTTTCGTTGAGGTTTTTTTTGAACCGAATTATTGTCGATTGCCAGAACACTCAACACAGTTATGCTTTTTGAACTTAAAGAACAATCTGGAGTATTCTTCCCCGGCTTTTAAGAATTGCAAAAATTAAACACTAGACCGCGATTATTCTCATGGCAGGCACGAGCTCAAATTATAACATAGTTTCCCAGAATCCGCTCAATCAGAAAAGCCGGCAGGGAAAACACTGCCACTAAGTATTGCGCACCAAGCAGCACGCCATCCACACGCACCCACCGTCACTTCACCATCACGGTGTCCGTCGAGATGCAAATCGATCGACTCCAAATAGTCCGAACACGGAGAGGGAAATACCAGATTATGCTAGATCTGATACCACAACATTCAGATGCCGCCATCTTGGCCGGCCGGCTTCCTACATACCGGAACAGGCCGAGTCCTTCCGCTAGAGTCTTTGAAATCAAACTCGTCAGGGCAGCACCTACTGGACGGAGATTGTAGAGCGAACGGAAAAAAACTGCCAAGGCAGCAGGACGCCGCAAGCAGTTAGTTTCGTGTCGGCCATCGACGAAGTTAGAAGTTCTTTGAGAAGGAGATTCATAGCCACAAAATTCAGTTGGACAAGTCCACTATTTCGGCAGGATTGGCATAGCAAAGGTAATTGTTTTTTTAATAATAATTATGTTCTCTTGTATCTTCATTCGAGTTTTTTGAAGTGTGGATTATGAGAACCTAAGATCAAAACCTTGTAAAACTTGGTCAGGATTAGTAAAACATAGAATGGATCTACGAATTCAGACTGACGCCATGTTGAGTGCAGTGGGCCTCATTTTAGTTTAAAATTAGGATAGGATAGTGTTAAGCTTTTTTTAAGTGTGCGGAAACTGTAATGTAAATTTTCGAGCTGAATGATTTGACATGTTAAATCATGGCTTTTGGGCTACCCTATGTTCCTTTTATTTTAATTACTAACATTTGAGGTTGTAGCGTTTTTCTCGCCCCCACTAATCCCTCTACCCAAAACTACCCCGAGCTAGCAATCTGTATCCGAACCATCCCGAATCAATCCAAACCTATCCGAAAAAGTTCTACATTTCGTTAGAGGCAAATCGTTTAAAAAATTAATCCGACTCAATCTGGTTCAATCCGAACTACCAATCCGTACCAAATTTCCAATCCAAATGAATACGAATTCGGATTGACCTAAAACAATTTTCAATCCGAACTCGGATTAAAAATCGGTTTAGATCAATCCAAATTCGGATTCATTCGGATTGAAAATTGGGTTCGGATTGATTCGGATTGAAATTTCGGATTGGTTAGAAATGAATTCCTATCCGAAACTTTCGTCAGGGCTGTATATAATTGATAGGAGTTGAGTTGTGATTGGACGAAATTTATATTGTGACATTTCTGTGCATCCGCGAGCCACGGGAGTGTTTTCGTTTCGGTTGAGTGATTCAGTTCCGCGAGATAAGTGAAAAAGTAACCCCCCGCAAGATGTCAGATCCAAAGGGCGCATGATTCTACGCGCTATCTACCGATCAGATGATCAGAGAACTCGAGGATAGAGCTATCCAATGAGAGTACGGTCCCGGCGTTGCGCGACAGTTTGATTCGGTTTGCGGATTTCCAGAGAGACGTGACAGGAAACGATCTTCCCGGTAACTTGCAGGACTATGATAAAGTCTTACACACGCTACCGCCCTCCCAGACGCTGCCGTGTCGCGTGAACAATATAATCACTCAGGAATCGAAGAAGTGACGGACAGTTTCGGTGCATAGGGTTTCGGATTGTCAAGTATCGGTGCATCGAGTTCACTCTCATTTCTAGTCACGCTTCACCTCCGCGTTTGCAGAAAAAACTACCCTAGTTCTCGACCATTTTCGCGTGCACTTTCAAGGCTAGACGCCTGTTACTTATTCCTGCTACCAAATCCAACGGAACGATATCGTGATGCCGGATTACTAACCGGACGAAGTGACAGGTCTGATCTGAATCACGGCTATCATGTATCGACTAATTATTCCCTTTCCGACAATCACCCTTGGTCTATCGCGAATAATAACAATAATTCTAACGAAAGGTAATTCGTGACAGCGAGTACCTGGTGACAATATCGTGCGTATCCCGACCAAGGTTTCTTACTTGAGAGTTAACCCCACCATAGCACCATGCTGCGAGGTAATCCACGCACACGCGTTAGTTTCGGTGAAAATTTTGAAAATGAAAATCTGCTCGTATTTGCATTAATAATGAAAATCTTTTGGTAATAACTAACATCTGTGCATTTGCATTGTTAATTTTTTTGTAAATTGAATCAGCAGATTTAGAAAATATGAAAAATGTATCATTTGTAGCGGTTCAGTCGATCTGAATCCTACAATATTCAACCGATTCGTTTTAGAATTTCTGAATTACTTGACATGTATGAAAATTCCAGACGCGAAAAACTGACTGGAAAATAACAAATTTTTCCTTCATTTGAATATGTGAAGGGTGGATTTCCGAAAGGATATACATACACCATTTTGAAAACTTTGTAGCAGAAACAGACTGCATCGCTCAGGCGATAGAGCGTCAGTCTCCCGTGCAGGAGGACTGGGGTTCGTTCCCTGAGCTGGTACCAATGGAAATTTTGCTATGTTCTTACACCGGGGCTTTGGTGGTTCGGAACTCACCTTAAACTGTAGATCCCCTCAAAAGAGACTTTGAGAACTTTGAGAAGACTCGGAAAAGAAATAGCAATCTCCTTGCATAGGGGCTCCATTTCGAGGGGACTAGCGTAGTAAAATTTGATATAATATTTATTTTTATAATAAGACAATAGCAAGCCAGGATATAGCGTCACTATTTCAAGAATAACTACACTAGAATCGCGCTTTACCGGCCGTTTCGGGGATACCCTCAATGGCCTTTACTGTAAATCGGGAATCTCCAAACCGTAAACAATCAGGGCTATATGAACCATTCCTGTTAGAGTTTTATCTTAACAAAATATTTTCTTTGTATTTTTGCCATTTTCGTTTTATAATATTCCTCGGTCATTCCTCGGTTTGCAAAAATTTTTCACAGTCAATAAAATTAAAAAATTCGAACTCTGAAGCTAAACCTTTTTCTATTTGAAGGCATAAGAAATTGAAATTTAAGAACCTTAAATTATATTAAAATCAAATTCAAAATCCCATTTAACGTCCAACACTCAAGTCAGTGTATGAATTCCTGAAAATAAACCAAGAATCTTACGATAAAATTTGGACAAACACCACAAAATGCTCCTATTGCAATAATCAAAAACTTGGTTAACAGAGCCCTAGGTTTGTCCCATATTTCATTTCACAAAAAGAATTTGAATATTGTTAGGAATATCCTTTTTCTTAATCATTACCCACGAAAGTTAATTCAGCAACACATCACAATTAGAATTCAACAAATCAAAAACAAACAAAGTAACATCTTATTTATAGATGATCAGAAGGAATTGAGAGAACACAGTTCTTTTAAAAATTTTATTCTTCCTTTTTTTGGTTAAATTTCGAAAACTATTGAATTTATGTTAAAAAAATTTAATATTCATACTATTTTCTGTATACCATTTAAAATGGATTCAATAATAACTTTATGTAAAGATCCTTTAGGTAAATTTGAAAAGGCGGTGTTATTTACAAGATCACTTGCAAGATCTGTAAGATGACTTATGTGGGACAGACTGGCAGAATTCTTAATACTAGGGTCGAGGAACACAAAAGTGATGTTCGTTTGGGACGCTGTTATAAGAGTGTTCTTGCTAGACATACGAGAGGGTTTGTTGATATTGAGCATGAGTTCGACTGGGATAATGTTGAAATTTCAAATAGTGAAAGTAATGATAGATAGAGAGAATTCATAGAAATGCTTTATATTAAAAAACAAAATAAGTTGTCTACTAATTTGAAAACAGATTTGGATAAATTAAACAAAAGTTATTCTAGTATGATTAATTACATGAAGCAATAGATTTTCATGAGTCTTCACTTTCTCTTATTTCCTGTTTGTTCATGACGGATTTGCCTTTAGACCCATACTTAGTTCTCAGGTATAAAGGATGGCCTTTAGACCCACACTTAGTTCTTAGGTATCCAGGAGGTAGCGTCGTATTTTCGTTGCTGTTTCCACTTGTTCTAATTTTTCTTACCTTGAGAAGGGTGCTGTGTGAGCAGCGAAACGTTGGTGAATATTATCCATGCTTTTTCATTGTGATTTGAAAGTAATAAAGATGAAAAAGACGAAAGAAATAAAAAAGAGAAGGAAGGGAATTTGGTTGGTTGCCTTCTCATTTTTCTTTCCTCTTTTTTATTTTTGTCCAAAGAAACAAATTTTTATTTTATTTTTAGGAATTGCAATAGGAGCATTTTGTGGCGTTTGTCCAAATTTAATCGTAAGATTCTTGGTTTATTTTCAGGAATTTATACATTGAATGAAGAATAAACTACAAATTAAAGCACTCAAAGTGGAACTCTTAAATTTTAAACTTTTTAAATTGAAATTAAAGTTTTTGATTTCAAAAATTTTGTTTTCAAATTATCAATAATTTACTCTTATAAAATGGAAGGTACTAACACTTTCCAATTAAAAAGGAGGGTGCCAATTTTATATGGGTTTCTGGGCCCACAACGTCCAGATCTGAAAAGTGTGTGAAGTTGTTGTACTTGGTCCAGCAAACAAAAAAGTCAATAAACGTAACCCCCAAAATTGAGCTGTTTCTAAGATATTGGTTTTCAAATTCGCAAAGTTCATACATTGTGAATGCTGATCTTGCTTATTAGCAGGGCATCAAGCAGCTTTAATCTCTATTATTATGCGTTTGTTAAACGATAAATAAGCAATACTGTCATCGAATATTTACACTTATTAAGAAGTGATATAATAATTTTTCGCCCGCTAACGAACTGACAAATTTTAAGAGATAATTAAACTTTTCTTTCACGCGACGTTTTGGCTGATTTTTTGTTTAAAAAAGCCTTATCATACATTAATAATAACTAACGCACAAACGCATTTCTTAATTAAGTAATATTAAATATATTTTCCTCTTATATTCTTATAATAATAAAATAAACAGGTCCGATTTGAATGCGTTGCAGAGAACACGTGATCTTCACATCAAACTTCGCTCGTGCCACGATTTCGGCCAATGAGAGCGTGGTACCGGTTCCAGGTTCTGATTGGCTTCGCTCACGCTAGGCTGGTAGCCAACCAACATCTATTCCCACTCTAGCGGACCCCGCTGACACATACGCCGCGCGGGTTCGCTTGCGCGTGTCACGGCAGCGACCTACCGCAAGCCATCCCCCACCACGCACAGTGGGGCCAAACCGAAAAAACCCGGACGAAAGTCCAAAAAATGAAAGTTTTTAATGGGGATTTTTTGACTTAGGATCGGCTACAGTAGTCCCTAGTGAAATCGAATTCACTCATAATAGGTCCCCAACTCGACTTGAGCAGTGCTGAGGTTAATTGAAATGTAGTGTTCTTGCGAGCAGTGAGTAGTACGTTCAGAAGAGAGAAAAGGAGACGTGGGCGTTTTAAAAGCCTGAATTGTTGGAATTATCAATTCCATTCATATAAAATGGAATCAAATCCTAGAAGTAAGTAAAATATTATGACCATTTATAAAATAGTATTGTATTAGGCAAAAAAATATGAGAAGAAGAATAGCGCATTTGATTTTCAATCTAACCTATACAAAAATTGGTCGTTTTGAAGTAAAATAGTAAAATGTTCCGCATTGTTCCGTCTTAAAAACGATAAGAGGTTGTAGATTAA
>CAKNWW010326899.1:0-14900 GCA_932074435.1 Andricus kollari
GACAATCAGGATCCGAGCTACAGAGAAACAAAAAAAAACATGTGATTTTTAGGAAAAAATTGAAAAAATCGGGGTTCTTTGAAAGGCCGTAGCTTCTAAACTATTGGTGGTAGAACACCTTATTTTTTAGTTTTACGTAGAATTTTACCTACTTTAATTTGGGTAAGAACACTTTTATCCCTAAAATGCACAGGAGAGCACCAATCCACTGAAATGTGATATTTTGCACCTTTTACCAAAAAAATTTCCGTGTTCCGGGACAAAATTCTGTTCACAAATCCTAACCCCTTATTATGCACCTCCAAATTAAGTATTTAAGAGAGGAAAAATGGACTCCATTAAATATTAGCGGATAAAAGTACCAGATGACTGAACCATTATTCTGGCCTGCGATCACGAGCCGGTCCACTGGATTACCTATGCATATAACCCTGGACCACGACTCATCCGCTGGAGATATAGCCCTTTCTGGAAACCCCATAGGATTAAAAAAACATAACCCATACGAGATTCAAAATGAGGACGAACATCCAGACACCGATTTTTCCGAACAACCCGCTATTCCATCCACTAAAAACAACGAAGAAAACAATATGATCCAAGAATCACATTCGGTTCTAACGATACATCGTGCGCTGCCACTTAACTCAAAACCAACTGAGGCGAGCGCCGTCAACAAGCCTCTTTTTGGCCAAAGCTCTGTAGCAACTAGACTAAAACAACGGTCACGTAAAAGAGACGGGCTTAAAATCTCCAGTGCACCCATTTATAGAAAGAACTATGGCGTATTTCCCAGGCCGAAACCTATTATTGCAACTCCTTCAAAAGAATTTACTGTGAAAAGTGCGCCACCGTATTTACCAAATCCATGGTTCCCGGCTCAATTCAACCAGACAGTCGACGTTTATATAGATGTAGCATGTATTCACAATCATGAAGGAGAATCAGAAGGAGGTATAGGGTTATGGTTTGGCCCTGATCATCCCTGGAATATCTGGAAATCGACAATGTGAAGCCAGTAGACAATAAAACAGAATTTGAAGAACTACGAAGAGCTTTAACTCCCATGGAAATAATATGCTGCAGACCAACTCGCTACAGCTGGGATTATCAAAGGTAAACCAACAGTTTCAGCTTACCCAGAGGACGGTACTTTTCACAAGGATCCCTCTGAGGAATCTGAAATGTATCCTGACGTCGTAGTGCATCTTACTCCGAACTTCACCAGTAGCGAGGACAGTGATAGCCCTGATGAGGAAAATAGCGTGCCGACCGTTTCCAGCCACTGAGCAGAGAGGGCAGACGCGCATAACCTGAAAAAGGCAATCCAAAAAATGTGTAGCCGAATTTGATAAATGAATCACAGAACACCAATCCTATTTTTCGCATCATGAAGGTTTCAATCAAGCAAATCCCAATGAACCCATCCAATTAAATATTACTGCAGTTTCTGAGGGAGAAGAAGAACAGGATTTGCTACTTTATCGAAAGAATATGGGTCCTTACGTGGGAACAGATGACCCCTCGCCGGATCAAATAAATAACATTTTACAGTCATTCAAACAATATTTGAATCAAAAAATAGCAAGGAGTCAGTTTTAGAAGCCGAAAAACAAACCGAACCTCTTCCTGTAGAGGGAGAACATCGAAAGGGCGCCGTACGCTTCAAAGAAACTCCAGAAGTTATGGATTCGCCCATGCTCGGTCAGCAGCCCTCGCGACGCTTCTTATTTCAAACACCAACAATAGTACCCACACCTTTCGCACGACCGACACCAGCTCCATTAAGAACTCAAAAGGCTCCCTTGTCGGCCGACGGCAATAATGATTTTATGAAGAATCCAATTCCCCTTAGGATGACGCAGTAGTCTTTTCCATCATCATCTGTGCCTAGCGAGGATCAGAAAAGTCCTACAAGAATCTTCGGTTCTAAACAAGCACTGGAATATTCTACGAGCATTCAGGACCCGTGCGTCGGGTAGTCAGTCATTGGAAGATCAATACCCTTCTGCATGTAGCTAAACTTTATGAGTCGCTGGCAGAATGGCAGACAAGGGTAACTATTTTGCCAAAATACTGCAGGTCGATGCACGAAATTGACTGCAGCAAAATCATCACAGCCTGCCACATACAACCCAAATTGAATTCTTAGGAGGGATCGTTGGACCCGTAGCGGGATTCCTAACGAACAACGATGCACGAGAAATGGGTTTAAAAAGCAATGAGCTTGACCATGCGCAAGCTAACATATCCCATCTGATAAATAAGCAAACACACATTATCCGATCACAACTAGAAAATATACACGAGGTTGCTAGAGAACACGAAAAACAACAGGATCAGTTTCGCAACCAACTATTTCGAATCATTCAAAAGGTCAATGAAGACCGACAGGAGTTCCACGATATCAGTTTCACATCTACATTAACCAGAGTACTGCATGCCTTCGAAGCTGGCATAGATGAGTACATTCGTTTTGCAAATCGAATTACGAATGTCATCCACGCCGCAAGGAGGGGAGAACTTCATCCATCACTCTTCACGGGCGAACAAATTCAACCCATATTTCGAGGCATTCCGGATCACGTACCTAAGGTAACTCTTCCAGTGCCTGGACCACGGGTGGTTATAGAGAAATTAGCCCAGACTGCCACGGTAACCATAATTTTAAAAACGGAATACTACACTTTCTACTAGAACACACGCAGAGTTCCTACACGTCAAGGACCCGTGTCGAACACGTCTAATGTAAACAACTGGAAGACAACATCCTTTTCGCAGGCGTGTTCCCTATTTACGAGGTTTCACACCATAAAAATTGTGAATCGCAGCTTCTACTGGAGCCTACAATGACAACATTCAAGTCATCCGATATTAAAATCTCTTACGAAAGCCAACCCTATTAGAAAGCCTTACCAGCATTAAGTGGTTGGATCCACTCTTTGTCAAACGAGCTAGTAGCAGATTTAAATTGTGACGACCAGTTCGTTCTTCATCTTCGACTTCATGGACTGGGTCTAATTCAAATCGCACCAGGATGTCACTTAAAAACAACACAAGTAACTCTACCAGGCTTGCAACCTATAAAGGAATAAGTAGTAGCAATTTATAAAACTCATACTGACTTAAGCCTATCTCAACTACCTACCAAATTACATGGAGCTCAGTAACTTGAATTGCCAACGAAGATGGCCAAGGAACCTGTAAGGAACACCATCATGAACAGCTATAAAAGGAAGGTGAAAAAGCGCTAGAACAAGTAGAGCAACAATTGTATGATCTCAGTTTGCAAAGACAGGATAAAACAACGCAGCATCTACTAATACATAGATCCTATGCATGATCAGGTTTACTTGCAATGCTAATATTTTTTGACCTCGGTTTTACGAAATTGCTATTGCTCCTGATTGGTTTTTGGACCTGCTTCAATCGGAAGTCAAGGAACCAGGGAGTCGATAAGGAGAAGATACAAGTGACATCGAGTGTTAGTCCAACCCAAGAGAGAATAGACTGTGCAGAGTTTTCATTAAAACTGGAGGGATTCAAGAGCCGTGAGGAGAGGAAACAAGTGACTTCACTTGAAGGAACATTTAGGTCTGTCTTATATCCCCACTGTCCTGATGCTCCACGAATGATCAGTGTCGACAAGATATCAACCTTTGCCTGCTGAATCAGATTCATTAAAAAGTTTAGTGTCGTGATCAATGATGTAACATGGGAATAGCGTCCCTAAAAAAGTGTTGGTATGGATAAATGGGTGAACGTTAAAAATTGACGATAATAAAAGACATTTAAGGACTGTCATGTGGACAGATGTAATTACAATAATCTTATACGAAAACTGTTCGCTAAATGCGCGATTAGGGTATGATGCGCTTAAAAGAGATTTCATTTCATTTCTCGCCGCTGTAGGATTAACAATGTGTGCAATTTATCTAATATAGTAGCTTTTGGGCGTATGACATGCAAATTATAGCGATGTTGATTTGGGAAGGCTACTCAAGGTCTACAAAAATTAACCATGAGGCCTGGGAGGAGAGAAGATCGCGGACACTAATAATTATCAGGGACGATTAATCCTACTTCAGGGCGGGTTTGTTACGGCAGACCCTATGAGAAGGAGTAATCTAATTATTGATGGCTAGTTCTCATGGTCTTCGCACCACTTCGCTGACATGCCCCTTAGCCACTAGCTACATATACAAGCATAGGCGTTAACGCTTGTTGGAGCGAGAGAGAGAGAGAGAGAGAGAGAGAAAGAGAGAGAGAGCGCGAGATCGAGCCAGTGATCATTATAATATCTCGTGCCACTTCTCTTGTATTCATGCTCTCCTGACACCACTGAGTCCCTGACTGATTTCAAAATATTTAATGAAATTATAATTATTAATAAAAACTAAAAGTCGATTAACATAAAAGCTTCAAGGAACTTACTCCAGGGAGCTTAAAGTACTGTAAAAACAAGACTTTTCCGGAGAAGATGTGTTTTTGACACCTGGGGCATTGCTGCAATTTCGTGTCCTCGAGGAACCCACAATTGTGTGATGTACAGAGTGTGATTTCTGAAAGCACAGCTCATCACCGGAAGTCAAACTTAGTCCGAGATTAGTTTGTAGAAATGTTTCTGGAATTTACGTATTGAATTGACATGTGGAATTTCCACATGGAATTTCCGTAGAACGCTTTCCGTAGAATTTTGTCACGTGGGAAGTTTTACTTTACGTTGGTTTTTATCAAAATATACAAAGAAATTTGCAAAAATTTAATGAAAATTAATATTAATTTCAATTTCTGAAGTTTTACAGTATGAAATTATTTTGATTAAAAAGCGTAATTCTAAAATGTATCACTTTAAAAATGTTATATTTTAGGTACTCATTTGTAAGCGTATATTTTCAATGTGAAGAATTTTGAAATGTACAGTCTTAAAGACTTAAACAATTAAAAATTAAAAGCCGTCAAAACTAATTTTTACATTTTCGTTATAATGTGGAAACTGACCTTCACGGATTTCTTTAAATCTCTACGTTTCGAGATTTAAAATCAATTGCATTTTTGGGAAACTGACACAAGGTACGAAAATAAACAAGTAAAAAAAATTTTTAATCCAAAAAAGATCCATAAACTTTTGGATGACGGGATATCCTTTTGCTGTGAGGAAATATGTGTATACGTGTACAAAAGGTCTTTACCGGTTATGTTAGCCGGAAATACGTGACCGCCTTGCAGCAAATGTGCGATAACTATCCCAATAAAACTTTAATCCTACTCGTTAAGTCCCTATACATCGGCGTTTGCTACCCGACAAAGACCAATAAATCACTGCGTAAATATTTGAAATTTTGATATTTTATCCTATTCAAAAATATTCCTTTTAAATTTACAAGAAATGGTTATAATTATTTATAATACGTACATGTTAAGGACTATTTTATATTCCTAGTAACTCGCATTTAGTTTGCTACTAAATCTGACAATCAATCGTCAGGTGTGTTTATACTTATACAAAGTTTTTTATGGGTAATTTATTTTCTACCGATCAAGTCATATTGAAAACTCTCAAATAAAATCAGTTTATGTGCTCAATAATTACTTTAATCTCATGCTATTTCAGTAGATTTTGTTCTGTTATTTAAAATTTAATTTAGCCGGAAATACTTGACTGTCTTGCAGCAAATTTGCAATAGCTATCTCTATGAAACTTTAATATTACCTGATAAGACCCTAATACATCGACGGTTGCTACTCGAAAAGGACCGATACATCCATGTTTATTGACGGACAAGAATCAGTAGCGAAAGCACAATTATTAACTGATTGTAATTTTCTTTATTTAGGTCAATTCTCTATTAAATTTAGGGAAACCGCTTAACAGCCGAATTGCAAAGAAATTTTTTTTTTTTCTAATTTAATTAAGAATACGAAAGAAATTTAAGTATCTCAAGATTCAAACCTCCTATTTTGCTTCAACTATTTCAAATTGCTCAAAAACGTTTGAAATGAGCTAATATCCTTTCTGAGGATATTCTGTTAAATTGAAAAGCAAATTTTCAATAAATTAGCGGCTGTCAATAAATTAATAAGGGATTGGACTAAAAATTACTTTTTTATTAAATATTCTCGAAATACGATATTGTCCAGTAAAGATAGATAATTTGTTTTACAAATCTAATGCACAAATGCACGATTCAATCCTTTTTTATGACACAGATTCTGTTTTTCAGCTTTATTAAGTTTAGAATGATAGTTTATTAGCAGATAGACATTTTTTATCTTATGAACAATTTCATAACCAAATCAGCGATTCGGCAACTTTTTAGTGAATAAAAATTATTTCTTACTTTTGTAGGAAATCGTAATTCTCCCCGTCCCTTGACTCATTTATTGTTAAAATAATTGAAAACTATCCCACAAAAGATATTACTCTAAAACTTCATAAACTATATCATTTATGTGACTACGGTGCATAAACACGTTTTATGCGACAGCGTAGAGTAACGTAATGCTGTACATTACGATACAGCGAACGATCTCTCTTCACATTACACTCCGCTGTATCGTAATGTACAACATTACGATACTCTACGCTGTCGCAACAAAACTTGTAAGCGCGACTCGCTTACAATGCTCGTAGGACTCATCTCGCTTCGGCTTCGGTCGTCCTGCGAGCGTTGCCGCTCGTCGCGTAAAGACACAATTATGCACCTTGGCGCCTAATATACTATTATGTGACTCCAGTACATTTACACGTTTTTACGTGACAGCGTAGAGTATCGTAATGTTGTACGTTACGATATAGCTGTCGCAACAAAACTTTGAAATGCACCGTCATCAGGCAAAATAGTATATGCGCCAATGCGTAAAGACTCTCATTATGTGCCTGAGCGCATAATATACTATTATACCAAAACTACTCACTTCTTTAGAAAATACTACATTTTTACGATGTGGTAAAACATGTATTATATAAATATAAATTATTTAAATGATTGAAAAATACGTTAAATAAAAAACATAACTCGCAACATTCATGAACTGTATAATTTATCCGGAAAAATAATAAATTTCCACGATTCACATTCCTAAAAAATTGTTTTAAACAAGTATTAACATTGAAAAAAAGTAGGATCATTTTTGCGGCAACTCAAAACAACACGGAATCGGCGTACTTTTGAAGATCGGCGTTATTCTCTGAATTGTTTCAACAATTGCAAGTTAGTTTTAAAATACCTGATCTGGCGGGTAAAAACTAAAAGTTCTTGGGTGGAAATTACACTACGTAACAAAATTTTTATAAAGTTCGTGTTAATTAAATTGTTATGGTATTACTTTTTGTATTTTCAAGCGCTGATTCTGAGACCGTCCTTCTTTTTTCGTTGTATCAATATTTTTGGAGGTATTCATATATTACGATTAACATTTTATGGAATACAATATCTGAGTCACGTTTATCCTCAAGGAAGCAGTGTCCCTCATAAATTTGTCTATAACAAACAAACGATTTTTTATATTTGCTGAGAAATGTAAAAATGTAAGTGAACATTTTTAGTTCGCATTTTTATTGATTGAAAACAGTTTTGGGCAATTTGTAATACTCTAAATAAAACAGGAGTCTTAAATCTTCAGAAATTTCCATTTTTAGGGTTTCGTACCTCCAGGTAGAAACCCTTATAGTTTCGGACGCGTGTCCATCTGCCGTACGACTGAATGTAGACATGGGGCCCAGAACTGGCATAGGACCCGAAATTTACATAGGGCCCAAATTTGAATTGTGGCCCACAATTGATATAGGGCCCAAATTCGGCATAGAACCACTATTAGAATAGGACCTAACATCTATATAGGGCCCAAATCCAACACAAGGCCCAAAATAGACAAAGGACCTAAGGGCATAGGGCCCAAAATTGAGATAGGGCCCAGAGTTGACACAGGGTTCAAAATTGACGTATGATCCAAAATTTACATAAGGCCCAAAATTGATATAGGACCTAAATATACATGGGGTCTAAAATTGACATAGGGCCAAATATGGGTGTCTGGCCTAAGACTATCATAGGGCCCAACATTGACCAAGTACCCAATATGGACATTCGGCCCAAAATTGACATGGGACCAAGAATATAAGCACCTAAGCTACGAAACCCTTCCTTGTAGGCGCCTGGAGCCTACTTTGACTTATTTTATATTTTTTTAGTGAACTAAAAAAAAACATGATTTAAAATTATTTAAAATTTCAGAATATTTTTTAAAATTTAATACAGAATCGATCTAAATGAAAAGATTAAAATCGGTTAAGAATTGTACCCTCTTGAACAGGGTAGGGTGGGGCGAGATGACCATAGATAGTAAGATGAGCCACTCAATTTTCTCGCAATCTATCATTTCTTCTGTAACTGTTGTTTGTAGCAATATCAGGAAGAACAATATCAAACTTCTTTTTAAAAAAATGTTCGCTTAATGTTGAATAAATTTGGAAAAAATGAAAGTAAACATTTTAAGGCCCGTATTCTGCTATTTTGCATTTGTTTAGAAAGTCCAAGAATCACACAAAATCACATATTAGATGTTTTTCCAGTGGTTATTTAGATAGCTTATTTATTAAACCTTAAGTTTTCAACAGATTTTTATATAATTGTAAAACAGAAATAGGTGAAATTTTGATTTTACTTGCATGAGTCATGTGGGGCGGAATCGGCCACTGTTTTGAAGCGGTATGAGCCACCTCTTCCTGCGCATTAACCTAACCTCTTAGTGTAGCAGTCAATAGGATAAGATGCAATGTTTTATTGTATCAGATTGTGCAGTGTGTTAATTATGGTGCAAACATATCAAAAAGAAAACAGCTGCACTGTTACAGGTCTGTATTAGAAAATAATATGAGATGCTGGCAACTAGAAGGGAGCACTGTTTTTGTATTATATTTCTTAAATAACTTTGTTGAGAAACTCGTAAAATGCTAAAAAGCGAGAAAAACATTGTTATGGTTGAAAAATACGGCAAACATAAAAAAACGGGTTTCTTACTGTAGAATTTAATTTTTAGGGAGACAATGTACACGGGTAAGTCGAAAAATCGTTACATTTATTTCTGTAATACAGTCCATAAAAGATATGTTGATATAAATCATTTTGCTATTCACTGTTTGTAGAGTTAGTTGCGGTAGATGTTAGGATTCAGGATTGCATCATTTTAACGTTAAATACTTTAAATTTTCCGTAAAATTTTTTACAAATATGTGTAAGATATGTTTTTGTTTTATGATACTCTAACTTAAATATACGTCTTACTTTCAAGCAATGAATGAGCAGAGTCTAAATACTGACGTAAAAAGGACAACTATGCTCACCTTGCCCCACCCTACCCTACTCATTAGACCAATGGTTTTTTCCCGATAATGGTCCATACACATATTTTTATTTGGCACCTGACAAGTCTTGTTAGACAAATTGTATCCTCCCAGCAATGGACAAAGCACTTATATATAGAAAAAACAAGATTGAACAACCACCGCAGGATCCCACTGAGAGCAACTGTCATCTAAAAATGACACCGGCTCCCAGTAGAACCGCGGTAAATTACACTTATGGCCACTTCTCACGACCTGCTTTCTTCACTTCGACTTTCAGAAGTGAAGCATCTAGATGGAGTAATGCACTTTCCTCACTTCTGATGTTAAAATTCAGGCCAAGGATTTCGGCCGCTTGCTCCGCGGCTTTGGAAAGGAACGCTCCTGCACCAACCATCACGTGGTTTCTGACAATTTTTAGGAAATGATCTCTGCCATTGGCAACGATATAAACTGTACTTATCACAATTCGGTTATGAGGACACTGGAGATGCAGAAGTCCGCGTCCGCCTTGACAGCGTGAAATGTATAATCGCGGAACTGCCAAATTGATATGCAAGCTTTTATGCATATGCATGATCTTACGTGTGTGGTGACATCAAGGGCCTTAAGTTCGTTCTTCCTTGCTTGAACCACCCCAAACGAGTAGAGGAGATTCGGGACGGCAAACATGTTAGTCGCAGATACCTTGTTCAACGCCGACAGATTGGAAGACCAAATCTGTCGAAGAAGATGATTGTATCTGCTTCGAAGAGCCTCCTTTACTGATGATAGGTCCTGAATGCGGCTTTGAGGCACGCCCAGGTATGTATGTTTTGGCACATTTATCCAATCTAAAGTCCATCCCAATCTCTCCTGCGTAATGCTTGACAGTATTTATGGCGATTTGAAGTTTGCCTTTACCAGAGGCATAGCTCTTCAGGTCATCCATATAAAATACATGACGGAGCATATGCTCGCGCTGGTTAGAGTCGCCAACGAGGTATCCAGAAGAATTTCGTAGTGCGAGAGATAGAGGAAGAAGTGTGATGCAAAAAATCAAAGGGCAGCGTCTTTGCCGACACACCTGTCAATTAGCAGGTTCTCTCGACAGTCTGCTACATCTTCTTTTCGAGCAACGTTGTTCGTACATCTCACGCCACACAAGCTCTTGCTCAATGCTTTTATAGACTTTAAAATTATGTCCCTTGATTTTAAAATTTTAGCTGTTATGATTATGTTTACACATATTTTATTTTGAGAAGCAAGCTTGCATGCTTAAAATATATGTAATAATAAAAACGAGGGGCCAATCTAAAATATTGTGTACATTTGTTTCCACAAATTTTTGGGTAATTTTCTCTACTAAACTTCTGGTAAAATTTCCCAAAATGTAGACATTATTACATTACAGCTTAGGAAATTTTCCCCATCAAATCGTGGGCAAAATTCATCACTTTTTCGGTAATATTCCACTAAAATGTTTGGGGTATTTTTCCTACTTAACTTTCGGGAAAATTTTCCAAAATGTAGGCATTGTTACACAACAGCGTAGGGATTTTCCCTCATCAAATGTTGGGGAAAGTTAACCACATTTTGGGTAATATTCCACGCGAATGTGTGCGGAATTTTCCCTACTAAACTTTGAGGAAAATTCTACAAAATGTGTGGAAATTATCGTAAGACAATTTTAGGGAAAATTCTCCAAGAAATTTTTTACAGTGAAGAGAAACAATGAACCACCACATGGTTTATTACGCCTCACAAGTGGGTGGAAGAGGTACACCACAAATATACATTGGAGCTCCATATCACAAGGGGCATGGAATTGACAGCTTCTTTGGAGGTTTATTTTAAAGAGTTTTCCCTGTCTCAACTAACGGTGCTCGAGTCATCGGGAAAGAAGCTCCTCGGGCCGGTATAAATATTATGCATGATACGGACAGTAAGATACCTCTTAAAAATTCTGATAAGAATCGTTTTGAAGAATCTGTCAAAAATGTCAAACATCGTTCAATGCACAAACTGGAACATATCATGAACGCATCGGGCTATAAACATAGCAGAAAGAAGCAGGTGGTTCAGTCTGTTTCTAATCGTTGTACGCTTAGCGTTATTTAGCGATATTTTTCGGAAATAAATTACAGTAAAAATTTCGTTTCTACATTCTCATTCCTGTTCAATCAGGTGGACGTATATTTCAATCAAAAAGTAGTATCACCTGCTATTAACTCTTACGCTTATCGAACATACATCAACCCTTTAATTAACTATGACTTAACTGCCAAGGACAGTTCTCTTACATCGTCTCTGTGTATAATGATATTGCTGGAAAAATGGATGATGTTGATGCTGATGAGGGTTTCAAATCTCTGCAGAAAGGTTTTAGTGCTGATAAGTCTATTGATCTTATTGGTCATTCACACGGCGACATTTCTAATCAAGATAAACTTCTTATGAATGTTGCAGAATTACGACTTCGGCTAGTTCTCTCAAAGGACACTTTCTGTCTGATGGATGGTACAAACAGCTGTCACGTGCGTATTAAAAAGGCCTCGCCAGTCGTTCGCAGAACAAAAATGAATTCTGGTGTTCTTGCTCACGCTAAAGCTCTATATCAAGGTACTGCAAAATATCCCATTACACGTTTTGAGATAAAAGCCTTGACGATACACTCGGGTGTTCACGCTAAAACTGGTAACAATGTTATTCTTGGCCAAATACCAAAAAGAATAATAATCGTATTTGTGGAGAATACTGCATGTAAGTGCAATCGGAACAGAAACCCCTTTAATCTCCAAAATTTCTGAATCAATCATCTACCGCTTTATGTTGATGGTACTCAGATACCTTCGAAATCTCTACAACCGTTCTTTGATACTAAAGGACTGTATGGCGAGGCGTATAACACATTATTCACTGGAAGTGGTATTCATCTTCTAAATAAGGATATAGTATTGACCGACAACAATATCCATACAGTAATTGTTTATTTACCTTTGATCTTACACCTAGTCTCTCCTCAAATTGCTATTTTTACTGGAATCTCGTAAAACATGGGAGCCTCAGAATTGAGGTACGTTTTGAAGAGACGCTTGCTCACAAAATTCATTATCTGGCATATTCAGAGTATGATAATGTTCTGTAAATAGATTCTTCTAGACAGTTTGTAGCAAATTACAGTGCGTAGTTAAAGTGGGGGGTACTTCCTATTCAGGGAAATCATCTCAATTGAATGCTTCAGTCTCTACTTGATCGTCGCGGTAGTGAAATCCTCTGCTGATATATAATGTTTAAAAAAATAATCATGATGGATTACGTGATTGATATATAAGGGTTTCGTGATAATTCTGATCGTTTAATACCTAAAGAAGTAGCTTTAGTTACTCTAGATCGCCACTGTATAGATAATTGGATTACATCTCCATCTTATGATTTCACCGATCTCACAAACCCATCTCAGCGACAAAATTATTGGCTTAGTTGTAAACATCATGACAGTGAATGTTTTGAAGGAGATGTTTCAATAGATTTTCTTCAGGCTAATCTTCATGATGTTGCCCAAACCGCAAGACCAATATACACTCGAGGACATGGAGTAAAAAGGGACTCAACAATAGTATGTGCTCTTAATAATGGAGTCACAAGGGAAGGTCTTCAGGTGTTCAACGCTCGTAGGGTTATAGCCGGACAGAAAGGATTCCTTGAGGTACCCACAACAAAGTTCAACCCATCTTTAACTCTGCAAAGTTTTGAATTTTATCCATTTTCATGCGGTTTTTTCACATGTAGTTAAAGACAATTTTTTTAACGTTCCGTTCTTCTCGTTGCAAAACCTTATCTAGTATTGCACGGAAAGGTTATTATTGATTGTTTTGAGGATTCTTCACACGATTTTGATGTTACTTTTTTATTATAACATCATCTTCATAAAGAATTTAAAGTCTTAATTGATCAATTTGTAAATTCTACGATAGTCGATAAATCTAATTTTAACGATATTTCTAACATAAACCTTGAATGAGAGTTTTTCTTTCATATTTTTCGTGGGATGTTTGTTACTCAAGAAAAAATAAAATTGACATGCATCTACATGTACTTCGGAAATGACCCTCCGCTTTCTAACAACTGACATGACCCCATTATTTCCAGGCCTGTGTTATCGTAGGATTCACAAGATCATCAATTAAGACGTCAAATTCTTTATGAAGGTGATGTTATAATAAAAAAGTAACATCAGAATCGTGTAAAGAATCCTCAAAGACATAAATAATAACCTATCAGTTCAATACTAGATAAGATTTTGCAACGACTTGAACGAACGTTAACAAAATTTGCTTTACTGCATGTGAAAAACCGCATAAAAATCGTTAAAATTCAAAACCTTGCAGAGTTGAGGTGGAAAAAACATTAAAAGGGTAGAGGCTAGGATGGGTTGAACTTTGTTGTGGGTACCTCAAGGAATCTTTTCTGACCGGTTATAACCCTCCGGGCGCTGAACACCTGAAGACCTTCCCTTGTTAAGGCGTATTCACACGAGCGATTCCCTGTTCCGATTACGGTTACGATTGGAACTGTCGACCAATCAGCGCGCAGCATGATCCGGTCCCGGTTCGGGTTGCGGGTTTAGGTTTCTCTCTATTTTCAATCGCGGCGATTTTGACCGGGCCACAGTCGTCGCTGATCGTAGCCAATCACAGCGGTCGATAAAATCACGTGACTCGTCAGCTGTTGTCGCTGCCTTGAATATACTCGAAGGCCTCGTGTTTTGTGCAGTTTTTTTCATGAAAAATGACCCCAAAGCCGCAGATTTGGACGGATGATGTCGAATTTAACCTCATACATGAGGTTAAACAAAGACCTATCTTGTGGGACGTTAAAGACGGCAATTATAAACGCAACGACTTGAAAAATCGCCACTGGGACGAAATCGCCCAAGTCCTTGGGCCTCAATTCGATGGTAAGTTTTATTTTTATGTGTGTTGATCCTTAAAATTGCATAATAAGAAACTGTAATATTTCGCTAAAAAAAATTGTTCGTAATTAAAATTGTTGCCTAGTCTTTTCCACAAGCAAAATTATTTGGTGCATTTTTGTTTATTGGCAAATAGTGTTGATTCTATGCGCGAAAACTTGTTATTTTGTTGTATGATAAAATAAATAATATACTTCGTATCTGTACGAATAGTGTTTTATAATAAATAAATTTCCAGCTGAAATAGTTAAAAAGCGGTTCACAAACATGAAGGACACGTGGATGGAGAATAATAGGAGAGTCCGTGATTCCAAAAACAGGTGCGGTGGGAAAGGAGCGGAAGAAATTTTCAAACCGCGTTGGAAATTTTTTGATTCCCTGTCTTTTCTCTCCAAAGCAGTCGCCCAATCGACCAGCTTCGACTCGCTGGAAAATGACACTCCAAGACAAAATCCGGGTTCGGAAATCCGGAACATACAAATTTATCATGACGATAATTTGAATGTAAGTTAAAGATTTTGTATCGACAAATTCCTTCCGGGATTTTTTTTTTAATTTCGTAGATTTTTTATTTTTGTGCTTTTTGTGAATTTTTGAATT
>CAKNWW010326903.1:0-14228 GCA_932074435.1 Andricus kollari
ATCGCAACAGCTGTAATTGCAAAATTCATCGCTAGGTGGATTTTTACAAAATTTCGTAAACTTACTCTGACACACGACGGTCCTTTTATTTACATCGTCCAGCGATGTAAAATTCAATCGATTTTTTTTTACAGTGAAGTTTTTATCACTTCTCTAAAACAGTCTCTATCATTGACAAGAAGCTCACTTGTGTTGAAGTGGACGTAGCGCCATCGCCGGACGTTTACCGGTACTACCATTAGGCACACGAGAATACATTGCAGTTTGGAGGGCCTGGTGAGGAGTAAAATTATAACTATATAATCATCTAGATGATTATAATCGTTGTCCGCGTATGCGTATTCGCTATCACCCCTGTAGATTATGACACTCGTCAACCTAACCTCAAATATCAGACGTGATGAATTTTTAACCAAATAATTGAATTTTCAATCAAAACGATGAATTTACATTTAGAAGGTTAATTTTCTATCCAAAAAGACCATTTTTCAAAGCCAAGTAGCTAAATTTCCAGTTAAGTGAGTTTTTAACAACAAAAAATTAATTTATAACAGCATGGTTCCATTTCTAATCAAGGAGGTGAATTTTTCACTAAAATGATGAACCAGCAACCGCAAAAATGAATTTTTAACAAACTAGTTCAGCTTTCAACCAAGTAGTTGAGTGTTCGACCAAAAAAAGATTCATTTTTAATCAACCAATTGTTATTTTAACCCAGAAAGATGCAATTTTCGCCAAAGTGATGAATTTTGAAACCAAAAAGACAAATGTTCAAAATCCGAGTTAAATTTTCGACAAAGAAACGTTTTTCAATCAGAAAAGAAAAAATTGTCAACAGAATTGTACATTTTCCAAATCAAAAATCAAAACTAAAATTAATTTGAAATAAAAAAGAGTTTAATTTTCAACCAAAACAGATAAATTTTCTACCAAGAAGATGTATTTTCAACCAAAAAAGATGAAATTTGTATGAGATGAGATGAATTTTAATAAAAAAGAAGAGTTTTTAACAAAAAGGTTGAATTTCTAAGCTAAAAATAAAAATCTCTACAAACCAGATAAATTTCAGAGTTGAGTATTCGACCAAAATAATCGAATTTTCAACAAAACAGTCGAATGTTTAACCCAAAAGAATGTATTTGTAACAAAATTATTGAATTTTCAAGTGAATATTTTAAGTTTCAGCCAAATGATAAAAATTTTAACCAAAAAGATGAATTCTCAACAAAAATATAATAGTAGATTTTTCAATAAAAAGAAATGAACTTTCAGCTAAAAGTAGTGAGATTTTAATATTAGGTTTTATTCATTCAGTTTGCATGCAAGTGGAAAATCGTGATAAAGGAAAAAAGTTGGAAAGAGGAGAAGAGGAATGACTATGAATCCTACAATAAACAAATAGGAATCAATGTTTAAATAATCAATGATGACCATTTTTTATACATTTAAAATATTATGTTCAAAAACTGACATTTTTGCTTAGGAAATAAAGTAAATTCTTTACTGCAAACTTTTTTAATTCGGACTAAACGCACTTGTAAGTTCAGACTAAACAAAGTTTGTCATATTATCACTATTCATATAACTATAAAGTTGAACTTGTCAGAAAGAATATAATTTAGTGAATGCAATATTTCTCACTTTAAATTCATTTGTGTACAATAATTTATATTGAAAATATTTAAGAAATCTATACTTACGAGCTTGGATAGTGCTCATTCATGTAGAAATAATTACTAATTTAAATTTGAAGAGTAGGCTGATTACTACCACTATTATCAAGAACGATCAGCCGTTTAATTTGCTGCTAATCTATCTTAATTATATATGCCACGTGATATGATCTTCGGTGCAGAAAAGACTTTTAATTTGAAAAATAACAATTGCAAACTGCAAATTTCCAATTAGAACATTCGAAACTATTCAGGCAAAAAGAGAAAATGATTAAACATGTTAAACTTTTAAAAATAAATTTGGTTGATATCCGGGCTAAGCACAGTGGGCAGAATGGGATTTTTGCAGTATTTAAAGTTAACCTGCAAATTATATACAATTAAGCTTGAAAGGAATTTAACAGTATGGCTGTAGTTCCGAAAAGAACTTCCATCCGACTGATTTTAAACTAGGTATAACCAGGTATTTAGACTCGATGATTACACTATTTTTCGAGAAAAATGAGATAATGTTCCAACAAGTATATTTTGCCAAAGCTCCAGGAGGTAAGTACTTTACGGAACATCATCCAAAAGTACTTATCTGCAATTGATTAGAAACTAGGTATATAATCTATGCATATTGCCATGCACAATTGCCATTTTGTCAGTTACCTCATTTTGCCTTTCCACCCTTCATTTCTGAACCAGTAGTACTACTTACATACATTCGCACCAAAACTTTGAACATATTTCATGGAGAGTAACTCACCTATAACAAAATTAAAATAATTTAGCCGATGCATTGAAAAATGGAAAAGTGAAATTAGATTTTAGGAAATGTTTTCAAACATGCAAATTTATGTATAAAATCAAAATTGAAAAAAAACTAAAACTGATCATATTTTAAATTCACACTAATTTTATTTAATGAAGCACTATTTATTCGAATTATCCTGATTTAAAGAAATATGATTTGCTTTTTAAACAAGGTCAAGTTTTATAACGACATGACACATATTTGCATTTGTTGATGCAAAATAGATTTCGATGTATTCTATTTCGTGGAAAATTCCAGTCACCATTTCGCGATCATATCGTAAAACTTCTGGTAACAGATATGTCAGAATTCAAGAGGTAAAAGTCAATTTTGGTCTTGTGGGAATTCTGTAAAATGCTCATGACATGCCCGTGAACGTCAGACAATTGTTTATTTTTTATTTTCTAAGCTTTTTCTCTTTTTCCTGCTTCTTGCTTTCAGCCCCTTGTAGAGAATTCAGGAGATGATTTCTAGGATTTAATGCAACCACTGCGCATAAACACTTTATAAAATTATTATCACGTTTCATTAGGAGTGGTTTATCAAATGGAACATAAAAAATACTTTTTCTCCAAATTACTAGCCATATGGAAGGGGAGGAATAAATAAAGGTTTATGAATGTTTGAATTCTAATTATTTATTTAATGATTAGGTAAAGGTATCCTAAGCTCATTTGTACAATTTAATTATTCATTTCAAAAGGGATTTTAGTCTCTTGTGCTTCCTTAGTATACGTTTTCAACAGGTTTGAGGAACAGTGAACTACATTAACTCGAAAGCTTATTTTAGATTTCATAAATAATTCATTAAACTTGTTATATGTACTTTATGTTGTCACTATTATTTAAAGTATTTAATATCATACGATATAGGGAGTAAAGAATAATAATTGCAAATTGACCGTTTTTAAAATACAATAATTTCAAACATAACATTTGCAGAGCTTAAAAAGTCATCAATTAGAATAATTTAAAATTTAATTTAAACATATCAGAAATACTTGTGAGTAAAGCATTACAAATTAAAGCGTTCTAAAGTATTTTCCAATTTCAATACGTAGTATTCGATATTAAAAAATGTATATGTTACACCAATGATATATGCAGAATGTCGATATTAAAATCATTTTTATTGATTTTCGATTACAAGAAAATATCTAAAACTGATATTCTTTATTTTACAATCAAATTAATTTTCGGTGTCTAAATAATGTAAAAATGTTTTCAAGCGTACCTACTTTTGTACGAATTATCTTTTGCTCTGTTAGAACAAATCTATTGGCTTGGAACTATTTTTGTTGATAATTTATGTACCAAAAATTAAATTTATTGTCAAATAAAGAGCAATATATCAGTTTTAAATATTTTCTTGTAATTGAAAGTCAAGAAAAATGATTTTAGCATCGACATTTTGCATATATTATTGGTCTAACATATTATGAATACATTCTTCTTAACGTATATCAGACATTTCATGGTCAAATAGTTAAGAAATTCACCGTAACTCTAAGAAAATAGCGAAAAAGTCGCCTTTTTTAGTTGTTTTGTTTTTAAACTTCAAAGTCAATTAGGGATGGTAAACAATATTTTAATGGAATTATTGCCACACAGGTATAAATCGACTTGCTTTGAACTATTTTTATTGATAATCGAAATCTCAAAAAAAAATGTTTGCTGTTCAAATTTGAAGAAGTGCTTCGCTTTTTTGTGATTTTTAGCTATATCTACGATGCGGAGACAGAAGGAATTTTTTTTCTGAAACTTTAGGGGAGTGTTTTTTTCTCCCAAAAGAAAGTTTTCATTGCTATTAGAACTTCGCGCAAACAATTTTTTTTTCGATACGCCGTAATAATTATTTTTTGACCCTAGAAATTAAATTTAATAACAGAAGCATACAAGTATCAAATTTATATTTTTTGTCTATCGAAATCTATTACTCCAAGGAAACAGATACAAATTTTAAATAAAGCTTTCGACTTGTGGAAGACTACCAGAATTGAAAAAAACCTGTACTTTCATTCTCGAACATAGAAAAAATATTTTTTTCTATTGAGCCGAATAAGCGTCACATTTTTTGACCCTTAGCTATTGAAAACTATTACCTGGAAAGTAAATTTTATAACGTTACCGAAAAAGTCTCACATCTTTAGCCTTTGACTATTGAAAACTATTGCCCTAAGTAGTCAGACAAAAATCAATTGAAAAATTTTATTTATATATTTGATCTAAATTCTTGGGGCAATAGTTAGCTTCTGTAACGGTTAGTTTTCTTCAATTTCGGTGGTATTTCGCAAGTCAAAAATTTAATTTGTTATTTGTATACTGATTGGGGCAATAGTTCTGGATAGCCAAAGGCTAAAAATGTGGCACTTGTTCGGTTCCGTTACACAATTTCATTTCTATAATTTTCATTTGACTCATTAGAAAAAATTTTTTGATAGTCACATGCTAAAAATGTGACACTTGTTCGGTTCTATACAAAAATTTAATTTCTATGTGTGGAAATGAAGATACACGGTTTTTTTTTCTATTTCAGTAGTCTTTTGTAAGTCGAAAATATTTTTATTGCAAACAAAAATAATGAAAAATATAAAATTCTACGAACTAGATGTTTGAAAGTTCAACCCAATGGAAATTATAAATGGGAAAACCATTTCGTTGATCGTAATTTTATTCCTTTAAAAGCGTAAATTTCAACAGCTAAATTTACGTACAACGGCAAACATATGTTTTAAAACGTGCAGCGATTTCGTGACGCCTCTCATAATTCCGCCAAATTCACATTAATCCAAATGGAAACTTCCACGTGTTCTCATCGAACTGATCGTGACTGGAATGTGTAACAGCAGACGTCTCTCATTAGAAAGTTTTGACGGTGGTAGAAGATAAGTCATCTGACGTAGAGTATAGATTATATATATGGTACTAAACTGATAGATATGTCGATAGAGATATCGATGAGAAATCCCTCCTGTCAATAAGCTGCTGATAAATTACAAAGATTTCAAGTCTGCACAAAACTTAAATTTAATTATTGAACGAAGAACTGGAAAGCACAGCTTAGATGCAACAAGTACATTCGGTTCGAAAGGAGCCTGAATTCTTTTCCATTCAGAATAGTTTACTATGAGACATTGCAGAGAGCACTTCAAAACAAAATATTATAGGAAAATCAGTACAGACATATATTGATATTCCTATAATGAATTTTCCATAATTTGTTTCCGATAATAAGAAATCCATTATATACAATCACTGTATAGAAAAAGGTTATACAATATTCAACATCAGAATGAATAATACAAAAATATTAAAGGAATTAGTGAGACCACTCATAATGAGCAAAAATCTGTGAATGCCCTTGATTTTTGAAAATTGTTTGAAGTTTTACTAAATTCCGTTGATACCTTTCGAAACATTTTAAATCTTCTAAAATCCATAGATATCCCTTGAAATGTTTGAACGACTTTTAGATTTATTTAAAATTTTTCAAACCGTTAGAAAACTGTAGAAATGATTTTAAATCATTTGAAAATAATGCTAATGTATCCCCTAAAATTCTCTATAAATCCCTTGAAATTTGTAAAATACCCTAACATATTTGAAATACTTGAAAAAATTCTTTAACATCCCTTTCAATTTTTTAAATATCTTTAAATACTTTGGAATCATTTCAAATAATTTAAAATCTTAAAAAAATATGCCCCGTGAGTCGTTAAAATCCACAGTAATCCATTAAAATACGTATAAAGCATTTGATATCCCTCTAATATAAATTAAATCACAATTGTTGATTAAAGTTCTCTAAAAACTTCAAATCCCTAGAAATGTTTTTAATCTTTCGAAATCTATGCAAATTTTTAAAATAACTTAAAATATTTAAAATCCGTTGAAATTTTGTAAGTTCCTTCATATCCCCGGAGATTGTGGAATTACACAGAAATCTCGTGAAAGAAAATGCTATTCCTTAAAGCTCTCTATAATGTCTTTAAATCTCTTATAATGCGTTGAATTCTGCTAAAATCGTAACAATCCATTACAAAATAAGTAAACAATGTTTTATTAATTTGAAATCTTTGAACTCATTGGAAATTCAATTAAATACTTAGATTTCATTGACCATAACAGTAAGTTACGAACCCGTAGGACAGTTTTTGAAATTCTGGAAAAAACGTTAAATTCAACAAATTTATAAAAAACTTACATTATTTGTAGGGCTGATGAAAAAAACCTCTCCTGAAGTTGATATTATCTTGAAACAAAAATGTTTAGATCACAGCACTATAAAAATGCGAATTGTCAACTCCGAAGCCTTTTATTGTATGCGCCGATAAAAGGTTCAAAACTTCACGAAAGAGACAAAAAACGCGTTCTGTTGCTTGTTTAAATAAAAGAAATGTTTTTAAATGTATTTTTTTAAAACAAAATTTCACGAACTTTTTTGAAAAGTTTAAACTAAACACTCTTTTTATTGTATAAATGTTTGACATTTTTTAAGAATATATAAAGACAACTTTGACACAGTTTTAATACTTTTTCTAAATTACTCAGTTTTATTAAACCTGCTTAGATTAGTCCAAAACCTTTCTAATAGTACTGTAATTTAAGTGAAAGAATTATTTAAACACCAATATGTGTAAAAAGCAGTAATCTAGGTTGAACAGTTATCCCATGTTGTAAAGTACAAATCGACGGTCCCGAGCCATTTTGACGCATCTTCAGCGAATGCGTTAAAACTGTCGTATGTCGTTGTCGCCTTGGAAAAGTATCGTAACTCGCAGCACCAATTCCACAGTGTCGTATCTCTTGATGGTATTTTAAATGCGTCGTAACTCGTTTTTGAAGGAAATATTGATGTTCATATAGCCTATTGAACTAAAATTTTGTTAATTTAATGGTAATATTACTCAATTTATGAAAAATTAATAGAAAAAATGCGACGTAATTGAAAATTTGATGAATTATGATTTTTCGAGTTTGCTCCGTTCCATACTGTAGTAATTGTCGTCTAAAACATTTTCGCATTAACTGAAGTAACGTCTGAAGAGAAAACAGTTGAAATAGTGTTATTTCTTTCGATGTTTCATGTTTAAATATGTCTGAAATGGACATATCAGTGAATCAAAACGTCAATTTAAGTGAGAGAGGCATCATCGACGAAGAGATTTTGAATGTAGATTTCAACCAAGATGAGCTAAAATTGTTAATTCAACTGGCTGTCTAGAATATATAAAAACTGTTATGTCAACTGTAAAAATAAATCAAATTTGACTTGTAGAGTGCGTTTGAATCTTGTAGAAACATTCAGTTGTTTTGTTAGAATTTTTTCAAACACAATTGTTCACCTTTGGATGTGCTATTGATTCTGAACTGTAAAGTTATTTTTAACGGTAATTTTGTCAGTTTTTTTACGCGTAAGTTATCAATAACTCAATTATTTTCAATTTGCGGAGAAAAATCAAACCAACAAGGATGATGAGTGATATTAGATGAGAATTATTTTACAAATTTCATCAAATGATTTCGCTGCGTTTCTAGAGCTTTTAGGAGACTTTTCGTTTAGTTGTTATAAGAATAAAAACATTAAATCTTCGATGAATTATAAATATAATATAAATATAATATATAATAAATTAAATGTAAACTACTTTTAATTAAGGTAGATTCCAGTGTAATTATGCGTTTTTATAAGTTTTGCTTATCGATTTGCTGATAGATATACATTTTTTTTCACTTTGAATTACTCAAAAGAAGACTTGGTATGTAATCATAGGTAGAAATATGTTTAAAAGTACTATAGGAATTTTTAAACTGCAAAAAATGTATAGGTGTATTTCCAAATTCAAGATTTTTTTCTTGTGTCCAGTAAAAATATTTTTAATCTATTTCTTTCAAAGAATATTCTCTTCATATTGTAGCAGAAATCCTGTGCATATTATTCCAGGAAACAAAATCTTTAGGGGACATATCAGATCATTTTTTGTAATGAAATTACAAATTTTGGTATTCTAAGCCTGATAATATATTCAAATTTTTTTGTTTCCTTCCTAAAATTCAAGGCTTATTCCTCAATTAAACCAATTTTAAACTTAGAAACTTAATTTGAAGACTTAAAACGGCATAGCGTAACCACCAAATAATTTTCTAAAAATAAAAGAAAATGTATAGTAGTTTTTTTCCACGAAGACATCGCTATTGAGGTGATAATCTTTGCAAAATTCAAAACCACAAATTTTGTTGGGCACCATTATGTAGAGAAAGATTATTTCAATAAAAATATGCACAACTTTTATTCGTTATTGCATTTTCGTTTCTTTACTTTAAAGCCATTAAAGTTGCATAAAACGAACGTTAAAATGCTTTCAATTTTTTAAGCCGCTCATATCATTTGTCAGCACTTTCATGCACGTGTCTGTAACACTCACAGGATTAAAGCTGAGTGCGATGCAAGTATTGATTTTGAGCGTCGACATGCGAGAAAGTAGCAATTAGCAGCTTTACAATTAACTGATGTAACTAATAATGAGCCTTAGGTTTAACTATATAGCATCAAAACCACAAAGCTATCTTGGAAATTGAATAAACACAACTACGCAAAGAGACAAATGACAGAATAGAGATGCCTAATATTAAGACCTTCATAATTATTAGGCACTGTCTCTGAGTACACTATAAAAATTATAGATTCGTTTTTTCCTGTATCATTTCTTGCGTACCCTGCTTTTAAAGAGGATAACTTCATTCTCTGATTTTCAATGTAAAACAAATAAATATGGGATTCTACTAGTGGTCTCATTTTAGTACCACTTGAGACTGTTTCTTGTACGTCCTACAATACTAGAAATTAGACCTGAAATATTACTTTTCTTACAGTTGACCCGATTCTCCGTAAGCGCAGTGGGACTAAAACGGTGGGAATAAACTTAAGCATCCTACGGATGTTTAAGACTAAAATTAAAGAAATTCATTAACACTTTTAAAAAAAGTCGATTTTTATGTTTCACAGAAAAAACTAATTAGAATGGACTAAATTGACCAATAATGTTTGGAACTTCAATTTACAGTTCTATTGATGAATTTTTCAAATTGAATAATAATCTATTTATATTCAATAAAAAATATTTTCTCCATGCAATAGTTAACAAAGTAGGTCATAGTTATGTTCGACTGAAATATTTATTCATTATTATTGCTTTGAATATCATTTGTCCTTTGCATTTTTTTTAATACACCATAATATGATTAAAATGGTGGTAGACTGTGCTTACACTGTTTCAAAAAAGCAAGATGAAAGTGTAAAGGAGAAATTTCTAATGATATTTTCAAATCTACGTATAATTTGCCTTTTTTGCTGCATTTTTCGTTATTGTGCCAAATTTTCAATAGAAATATTATATTGCATGCATCAATAATAAATAAACGTCGCAGCTGTTAGACATGTCGTCTACTTTATTAACTCTTTTATAAACCAAAGTATTTTATTAATTTCTATTATTATTAGCTTTATAGATTGATCAAGCTGATACAAAAAGTAATTTCATGAATTTAATACCTTATGTCAAATTGTTTGAATTTAGAAATGTATGAGTTATAATTTAAAATAATTTTTAGTGAAAATTATGATGTTTTTAGATTTCCTCTAATTATTCTTTTTGTATTTAACATAAAAGTCGCCTCCTTTCCAAAAGGGCCCGATAATTTTTGTTTGTTTTTGGTTTTGAAATGTCCATGGGATGAAAACTGCCATTTTCTGGTAATTAAGGTTGGTTCAGTCCCACGGTGTAAGATTGACCAAACAAATAATTATGGCTTATAGAATTATAAAATATTCCATCTTGATAGTTTTACTATTAATGCGTATTATTATTATTATTAACACTAACAGTTCATTAAATTCCTATTTTAATCTTTGAGACAGATGACAAAGATGGAAAATATTTAACAGTTTTGAGGTTATGATGAGATAATACCGAGGCGCGACACAAGGTATCTACGTAAATTTATGTAAGATTAGCTGCAGATGAACAATTTTCTAATACATATGGTAACTAATTATTATGAATAAGGAATTTTTTTAAATTATATTATTATGCCAACGGCCATACAACGCTGGAAGCACCAGTTCCCGTTAGATCACTGAAGTTAAGCAGTGTTGGGCGCTGTTAGTACTTGGATGGGTGACCGTCTGATACTACTGCGTTGCTGTTGGCGGTCGTGGATGTGGTGAGCCCATTTACTACAAATCCACCTAAAAAACACTACCCGAATCGGGTAGTGTCACGCTTACCCCTAGAGGCTCGCCGAAAGGAAAATAGCTTAATGATATATATATATATATATATTAAGAGAAAATTTTGTACTACAAGATGATCAGTTTTTTTTTACCATTATTATTCTCGAAAGATTAAAGAGCATTCAAATTTTAATCCGTAAGCAGCAGCAGGCCAACGGAAACGAAGAAAAAATTTAAGAGATGCCTCTCGACTTTCTTTATTCAAGAGTACACCATAATATATTTTCCTCGGAAAAGGATGAAGAGGGAATGGACTTACAGGATTGAATCTCCTACTACTCGTTTACTCAGAATAAGTTTTTGCAATTGCTTTTTTTGCCACGTGTAATTTAATTTTTGACCCAGGAGTATGAATAACAGGATCATTTTTTGTTTCTTCTTCCAGATCCTAAATTATGGAAAAAATTACTGAATTATAAAGGAATTATCCAGAACATTAGCAATACCAAGGTTATATAGAAATGTTTCCAATTGAAGTAAAACATTATCCTGATTATTAGTGAAAATAATATTATTAACTTCTATAAGTTTTCCATTAGTATCCAATTTTTCATGGGGTATCCAATGGATTTTCTCCAAATTATCGAGTTTTTTTTTAAATAAACCAGAAGTCGAGTTTTGTACGTTTACATTCTCAAATTTCTTTTTAAACACTTCAATTTGATATTTTACGAGGTCCAAAATCTAACACCGAAAAAACGATATTCAAATTTTAAGAATTTCCCACAAAGTTTAAGAATATTTGCAACTTAAATAGGCGCCAGGAATATATTCTTCATTTAAGATTGAGGCAATAAAAAACAAGGCACAAAATAAATTTAAAAGAAATCATTCTTAATGCTAGTGGGGGTTATGTCTCGGTGTGGCACGGCGGTATTTAACCTCAATGTGGCGTCAGACCTTTCTCACTCCAACATTTTCTGTAAAGTGAAGGAGATAGATGTGCGCACGCGACATATGTGTACAATTAGTTGCATTTCTTCGAGCTTGTCACTTATTACGAATTCGCAAAACTGATCGAAAAGCACGACGCACAAAACATTAAAAGAAATTATTGAACAGAGCAAGGCGCATTTTTCTTTGCGCATTTCTTCTTTCCCCACTCATATTATCATTTTAAGAATATTTTCTCCCTTTGGTTAGAAGATACTCTTAAAGCAAGACTTTAGCTTACTTCATTCAGAATATTACTAAGAATAGGCCTGTAAGGATATGATACTCTTAATATTAGAATATCGTCTTTTTCGGTGAACTGTTCTACAGGACTGAGAATTTCAAATAACAAAATCGACTAATTACAATTGTAACTCCAATTATAAACTTTTTACTCTCTCAGGCTTCCAAATGCAAATTTTTGAATATCAAGTGCTTGAAAACTTAAATTGTCGATGTTAATTTGTATATAAATGTTAATTTATTCATAATTCAAGGAGAGCAAAATCATGATGAATGTCTTATAGTTGACAACTTAATTACTTTAGTAAGTATCGGATATGACAGTATATTACATATACGGTACTTTACAATATATTTTCTAGCTTTGGAGGTATTGTGTCTAACACAAGCTGAGTTAGTTAGATGATACTTCAGTTTAAATTGTGCAGTTGCAAATATTTCAAGTTTTCGAATAATGCAATATTTTATTTTTTCACATTTAAAATTTATTACTTACATCTTAAAATTCTTATTTTCAAATTAAAAATTTTTGAATTCTTCAATATCAAATGCTTCTGTCTGAACTTTTATAATTTTCAAGTTTCAATTTCTAATTGTGTGAGAATGTTGATTATTGCACGAGATTTGCAAAAGTCTTTAACCCTTTCAGGGGCACATTTTTCTGTTAAACTAATTGTTGCTATTAATGGTAACTTAGGGGTTTTCGGGGTCGCTGATCACGATTTTGGCATCAGAATTTCAAAATTCAAAATGGCGGATCCAATATGGCGACTATGTGACTCTAATGTTGAATTTTTTGAACAATTTGCCCAAAACACGTTTTATGGGGGTTTTTGGAGTCGTGGATTGCAAATTTGATGTCAACATTTCAAATTCTAAAATGGCGGATACAATATGGCGATTATTTTAGTATAATTTTGATGTTTTCGAACAATTGGCACAAAACTTGCTGTATGGGTACTTTTTGGACGGTCCTCACTTCAATGCCGTGCAGACTGCATTGAATCCGCCTTGTTGAATTTTGCAATTCTGACATCAGATTTTTAATCAGCGACCTCAGAAACCCCCATACACTAGCTTTCATAGCGATTGCAAAAAATTGCGAATTTGCACTAATATAACCGCCATTTTGAATCCGTTTTTTTTAATTTTGCAATTTTGACATTATATTCTCAATCAGTGGCCCGAAAAACATTTTTTTTGCGATTTAATAATCAATCACAAATACGGTACATTACATGCACTTATGCCGAGAATTCGTCCAAAAACGTAATTTTTTATGAATTCAAAAATAAAACAAAAAAAACTTGCCTGCCGAAAAGTCCCAATGCCCCTGAAAGGGTTAAATTATAAGAGGAATATCAATTTAAAAATGAGTTTGTTAATATTAAAAATTTTTTCAACAGTCCTTATTTTTAGAAATTCTAAAATTTTTCTGTTTTTCTCCTTGGGTCTGAAACAAGTGGAAACCAACTGGTGCGTTAAATATTATTTCATTTCTACAAAAACATGGTATATACATTTTAAGGTATGTTGCATATTAATATATTTAAAAAATCTGCCCGCTGCGCGGGCACATTCTCATCACGCGCGGCTCGCTTCGCTCGCAAGTTTGAGCTCACCTAGGGCGCGCGACTGTTGGTTCTCGCGCTTCGCTACGCGCTCGATCATTGTATTTCCACACATTTGTGCAGAGACCTTTTCAAATTAAAGGTCACAGCATCGACAACTGTAATTTGGTGATTGTGAATTCTCTTTTGTTAAAGCTCCTTCGGCTTTAACGAACACATTCTCATCAAGTATCAAATTCCTGGGATTCCTTATTCATATGTTGCAATATAAAGAACAAATTTTATTTCTCATGATTACTTCAATATTTTTTTCTTATTTTGCATTACATTTTATTCTCAACTACCTTGAACAATGTATCATTTCAATAAATTTATATTATTACAATTCATAATATGCATTGGTATTGAAACATACGTATTTTCATTGTCTTGTTTTTATAATTGAAAAAAGTGCTCATCCTATACAAAAAAAATTTGTTATTAAACCAAACCAAAAATACGCATCCTAGCGTAAATAGGTTCTAAGAAAATGTTTATAAGAAAAGTTTATAAAAAATGTGTAGATCATTTTTGGTTTAACAACTTTTGTATATTACGTTTTTTTCGTCTTTTGTACGGTTTTTCCAAAGATTTAATTTTTTATTTTTAATGCGATTTTTTACGATTAAAACAAAAACTACGCTTCTTTTAAAAAATTATTTATGACAAATTTTTAT
>CAKNWW010326914.1:0-10355 GCA_932074435.1 Andricus kollari
TTTTATCTCTTTATCTTTTTTTTTATCTTGCATAGTTTGACAGAAAAATGGAGTTTTTGATTTTTTATTATATTTAGTGCGATCAAAATTTAAATTTCGGATTTTTCGAAAAAATTAAAAAAGTTCTTATGATAATCTTGTACGGCTCTCAAAAGGAAACGTTTTTCTCCTCTTGACTTTTTTTCATATCGTGCTTTGTTCGGCTTAAAATGTTAATCTTCGTTTGTTTTTTGGATTTAAAAATGCTATAACTCTGATAATTTTGATTTCATCAAAAAATGTCATTAGGATAAATGGTTTGTATTTTTGCGTACTACTAATATCCGTACATATAATTTTCAAATCTTGAAAAAAAAGTGGTCTCAAAAATTTTCAAAATATGCTCACTTTTTGAATTTTCATTCAAAATATCTGGTTAACGAACTTAACCTTCATTTTGGGACCCTTAAAACGTTTATCATAGGCTGACTCGATTCGACAAATCCTTCAAAAGTTAGCGAGTCCACAAAACTCAGGTAACCATACATACAGACTTACAGACATACAGACAGACAGACACCGACAAAATTTTATGATTTTCATAATCTGTGAGTGCCGAAACTTAAAGATCCGTTAAAAACCAGAGGTCGAAAATTTGGACGATTACATTACACTCTCATGAATGAGAATGTAAAAATAAGTTTTATAAAGTTTATGCAACTATTCCAAGAGTAGTGCATATAAGCGATAACTGAACATCGATAACTGAATGGTCCTTATTTATTGAGTAAGCTTCTTCGAATTCGTTTGCTCGCACTGGTGGAATTTTTTCATATGCCCAAAAAAGACATTACACTCAATTTTAGCCAAATTGGTTAATATTCACCCGCCAAACATGGACCCTGGAATTTTTCATTGGATTTATATGGGAAAAATCACGCAAAGAAGAAAATTCTGCATTACTTTTTCAACTTTGATTCGAATCATTCTATATCCGAGAAAAATAATTCTTGGAAAATCACAAAATGACTGCCATCTAAATGGGCCCAAAAAAGCTATTTCCTAAAGGTAGGGTTAGGAGGGGCAGCGCCGACCAGTTAACAGTCAATGCTTTTTTTAAATTTAATAAGATGTGGAATTGATCCATTTTTTTTCGTTTCGAGTTCTACATTATTGTATATCATATTTTAATATGTATTAATTACATGAATAAAACAATGATTTATTAATTTAATTATTTCTAACAACCTGAATTTCGTCGCCTTTGTTCCATACTGGAGGGCAAAGCCGACCGCAGCTTTTTATGAAAATCAAAACATCTGAAGATGGGAAAACATTATGGTTCGCGTATGTGGTATTTTATGCACTGGAAAAATTACCTTTAAAAATATTCAGCAATAATAATAAGTTATTTTCAATGAAAATAGTGATAGCTGTGATATAACCTCTTATTCGTTGACATTCTACTAGAGACGGACTACGGCCTGCGCGGGGAGGTTGCTACCCTACCCTACCAATACAAAACACCCGTTCTACCGACCGGATTGAAAATAATAATATTTAATAGTTTCTTGCATGTAGCCCAGAATATAAGTGGCTGTTCTACATTACCGATCACTTATCGACAAAACTTATGATACGTTTATAACCTAAGCACGTGTAACCTATTATTTTCGTCAGGCTTGCCCCACTGGTGAGACCTCAATTATTTAGGATATTTAATATACTTTTGACTTGAATTACGTTTACTTATTATAATGAGATTTTTTGATATTATTTTACCTGTCAAAATATCAAATTTTCATACTGTAAGTATTGCCATTAATGTTGAACATGTTATATTTCTGCCAGCGAATCTTCCATTCTTTCGTTGACAAAACTGTTTTTTGCATAATTTTTCTTTTACAACGTTAATTATCAAGATTTTAGTAATTAACATTATCTCTATAATAACATAGATTTGTTTAATGCAAAGTAGGATTAAAATTGTTAAGTAATAGCGATGATATAAGCAAAGTCGCCTTTGCCCCACCGGTCGACGCTGCCCCTCCTTACCTTATTTGTCAAGGTAAAGAAAGGGTGCTAAGTAATTTTAAGGATCCAAGAACAAATGACAATCGAAAAAGATTAGTTAGTTTACGCTTAGAAAAGGGCTTATTTATTACAAATCTTTGGTTTAGGCATAAAATGATCCATATGGACACCTGATGTAGAGCAGATAGCCATTGTATAATTGACTTTGTTGTTGCGGATGAAAGACTAATAAGAGAGCTAGTAAAAGATATAAGGGTCATGAGGGGTTCTGAATGCAATGCTGATCACTACATTCTAGTCTCTAAAAGAAACTTAGGTCAGGGATGGAGAATAAAGAGAACAGAAAAAAGCGAAACAAACGCGAATCAAGATTGAAAATCTACAGAAAACGAAAGTGTAAATAGATTTTCAAAATAGGATAGAGGAACGTATAGATGAGGCAACTTTAAAGGAGCTAATAAACAATAAAGATATAGAGGACGCATCGGCTATAATCCAAGATGTCATTGTTAGGAGTGCGACTGACGTGTGTCGTACTGCGGTTGTAGAAAGAATGGCTGGTGATGCGTGGTGGAATGATGAAATCCAAGCAGGCGCCCAAGAAAAGGAAGAAGCGTATAACAGAAAGTTGCACATCACAGGCCTTGGCAATGAGGAGAGAAATAGACTTGAAAATGATTGCAGACACAAAAAGAGGAAAGTAAAACTAATAGTGAAGGGAAGTAAAGATAAAATCAAAACAGAAGACGAGAAGAAAATTAAACACGATTTTGAAGGAAGAAGGAAACTGTTTTATAAATGGGCGTTGAGCAATATGAACGGAGGTAAAAGTACAGAGTTAGCCAGCATGAGAAATAGCAACGGTGAAATGCTATATGGTACAGACGGGATACTAGACGCTTTAAGAGACTCTTTTAACCCTTTGCGGCGCAGTGGTAATCCAGATTAGCACCTTTTTTATTAACAACTTTTTTCTCTAGATTCAATGTTTTTGAATTAATAACAACAATTTCCTTTAGTTATCGTATTTGAAGCACTGTAGAATTAAAAAAAAATAATGATGAACGTATCGCATGAAATTATAAATAGTTATAAATAAACAAATTTTGAAAATCGCTCTTTTTTACGAAAGAATTCGGTTTTTAACGACGTATTGAAAACATTGGAATGAAACTTGGTAACCTAGGGTTTTTGGGGTCGCTGATCACGAATCCTGAGCCAGATTTACAAAATTAAAAATGGCGGATCCAATATGGCGTACGAGTTTTCAAAAAATTGCAAAATTTTCATGAAACTTGATATCTGGGGGGTTTTGGGGTCGCTGATTACGAATCCGGAACCAGATTTGCAAAATTCAAAATAGCGGATCCAATATGGCGGACGAGTTTTCAAAAAATTGCAAATTTTTCATGAATCCTTTAATTTTTTGAAACCTCGTCCACCATATTAGAACCGCCATTTTGAATTTTTTAAATCGGTCTTCATATTCGTAATCAGCGACCTCGAAAACCCCCGAGTGAAAAGTCTTATAAAAATCTAACAACTTTTAAAAAAACCTGTCCGCCATATTGGATCCGCCATTTTGAATTTTGGAAATCTAACTTTAGATTCGTGATCAGCGACCCCGAAAACCCACTAAGGTGAATATAATAGTAAAATTTGTTTGATAGAAAAATGTGCGCCGCAAAGGGTTAAGGAATTATTAGTAGGTGAAACTGTAGGGCAGCACAACTGCGATATGGCACACGATATGTTAGAAAATCAAATTGAGAGAGTCTGTGCCTCTGAGGTTGGGGATATAATTAAGATTTAAAAAAAATGGCAAGGCTGCTGGTGTAGACAGGATTAACACTGAAATGCCTAAATACGGTGGAGACTACATACCTCACAGGTTGTGCGAATTGATATGTATCGAGATGGGGGAAGTTCCAGATGACTAAAAAAAGCGATTATCGTACCACAATGTACAAAGGAAAGGGAGATAAAAGCAACTGCAATAATTACAGATTTATCAACTTATTAAGTATCGTAAGTAAAATGTATTCGAAAATACTTATTCGTAGGGTAATGAAAATCACAGAAGAAAATATATGGGAAGTCCAAAGTGGATTTGTGCCAGGGAGATCATGTACGGGTCAAATATTGATGCACAGATGGGAGACTCCCAACTGTGCACGTTCACAGATGGTACCCTACCAACGTTTCACGTGCACAAAAAGCAAACTCCCAACTGTGCACGTCTCAATTTGCGAGGGGTACAACTGTGCACGTGAACTGTCGCTAGGGTACGATTTGTGCACGTCTAAATTTCGACGTGCACAGTTGGAAGTCTGCCATCTGCGCACGTCTAAAAGTCGACGTGCACAGATGATACACTCCGAACTGTGCACGCCTCAAATAATACGAATAGATTTCAAAGTTGCAAGTCCACGTGCACAGATGGGATGCTCCCAACTGTGCACCTAAACAGATGAAAAACTTCCAACTGTGCACGTCTCAATTTGCGAGAAGTAGAACTTTGCACGGAGTAACTGTGCACATCGAGAGTTGCGGTCGTACGAATATGCACGTTGTTGGCCACTGGAACAAATTTGCACGTGCACAGATGGGACACTTCCAACTGTGCACGTCGACATTTAGACGTGCACATATGGTAGTCAACGAACGTTTTACGTGCACAGATGGAACACCCCCAACTGTGCACGTGCACATACTGGGTGTTTTTTTTTTAAATTTGAGACATCGAAATATCTAAAAAATATACGCGTCCGTATTTCATAAAGGAAAATCTGAATCTGTGATAAAAAATTGGGGTTTCCGTTAGAAATTACAAAGTTACCCCCCCCTTTCTTTGGGGGGGGGGGTCAATTTGTTCAAAGTCGCTTTTCCCCCTCGAAAATGAAAAGTTTTTATTAGGAATATTTTTTCATAAGATGCGTATTTTTTGAGATATTCTGATGTCTCAAGTTAAATAAAAACACCCAGTATAGGAGACTCCCAACTGTGCACGTCTCAATTGATACGATCGATGTGCACATATGGGATACTCCCAACTGTGCACGAGCAACTTGTGTGTTGAAAAACTAATCGCATCAATTGAGACGTGCACAGTTGGGAGTCTCCTATATGTACACTTGCACAGTTGGGAGTGTTCCATCTGTGCACGTAAAACTTTCGTTGAGTACCATCTGTGCACGTCTAACTATCGATATGCACAGTTGGGAGTTTCCCATATGTGAACGTGCACAGTTCTTCCAGTGGCCAACAGCGTGCACAGTTGTACCACCGGCCTCGACGTGCACAGTTTGACTCGTGCACAGTTGTACCCTTCTTGAATTGAGACGTGCACAATTGGGAGTTTACCGTCTGTACACGTGCACATATAGGCGACTCCCAACTGTGCACGTCTCAATTGATACGATCAAGTTTCAACACATATGTGCACGTCTACAGATGGGATACTCCAAACTTTGCACGTATACAGTTGGAAGTGTCCCATCTGTGTACGTCTAACCTTCGACATGCACAGTTGGGAGTGTCCCACCTGTGCACGTGCATAGTTGTGCCAGTGGCCAAAAACGTGCACAGTTGTACGACTGGTCTTTCGACGTGCACAGTTGGAAGTGTCCCGTCTGTGCACGTGCACAGTTGTGCCAGTGGACAAAAACGTGCACAGTTGTACCACCGGCCCTCGAGGTGCACAGTTGGACTCGTGCACAGTTTAGCCCCCGCAAATCTAGGCGTGCACAGTTAAGAGTCTTCCATCTGTGCACGTGAACCGTTGGTAAAGTACCACCTGTGCACGTAAACCTTTAGTAGGGTAACATCTGTGCACGTCTAAATTTCGACGTGCACAGTTGGGAGTATCCATTCTGTGCACATGGACCTTTGGTAGGGTAACATCTGTGCATGAGCACTGTCGGGAGTCTCCCACCTATTCACGTAAACCTTTGGTAGGGTACTATCTGTGCACGTGAACCGTTCCTGCCAACACTGGCAGGAATGTTGTTGTTGGAGAGCTGCGTTCAATGCGAAAAGCCAGTCTGCGATGAGCATACTGCCAAAGTTACTAAATGTGTAGAATGCAGTCATTAAATTTAATTTTTGTTTATTGAATCGCTAAAATGTAATAATGAAACGTCGATGGGCACCCGGGCACCCGGTTGTCTACACAAGAGTTGAATAACGGATACTAGAATCTTAATAAATTACTAATAATAGCTGAAATTCTTCAGATGATTTGACATAGAATTGCTCACTAATAAGTGGAATGTTTTCACGAGTGCTTTTTGCGACCAAGTTTTTGTTGACTTTCAAGGGTCTGCTATACGTAAAAGGGCTAAAGAAATTTGAAAATGCAATTGAAAAGTCGGGAAAAGATGTTCCTTCTGGATGTTCCACCTTGGAGTGATATCTATGGGAGCAAAGTGCCTTCCCAAAAACAAGTACTAGTTTCATGAGTTACCAGATCACTGCCTTGAAAAAAAGTAAGCTTGAGGGTGCTAATACCACGCTTAAAAAACTTCGAACCTTTTGGGATAGAATTCCAACGGGTCGCGATGATATAAACGCAATAAAAATTCTGTCTTTATATGAAGAGTGGAAGAATTTGCGATTTTCTAGCATCAGCCGCAAAAACTCAGTGTCTCAAATGGCAAGAGAAGAATCATTTAGGGATAGCGCTAACAATTTATTTGATAACGCTCATCAAGATGTTCTACATACATTCTTGAAGAAGATAAGGAATTTAGATTGGCTCATCGTGAAATCGGCTGGCGATGTGCCATGGTTGGTATAGGTACAACATTTTTACTTAAAGAACAACGTGCCAGAAAAAGAGCAGCTGATGAGGAAATTCGGATAAATAAGGAAATAGAACATGAAAGTTATGGATGGATGCCGAATTTTCCACAGCATTAGACAGGGCTAGACTGAGCGACAGAAGGGCTACAGTAGTAATTTCCATAATTGTTCGCTCATTGGGCCATGATATAGAAGATTATAGTTACAGAGAAATTCAAAACTCGCACGACAAAAAAATGTCAGACATTTCTAGCAGAAAAATAGTGTATAGGCTTCCTGATTTTGTGTCCGAGCCTGATCTTTTATATCATCAGTTATGAGGAGCATCAAAATTAACCTCCGGATCAGGTAAAATACAAGCAGAAGCAACCGACTATACTTTGCTAGAGTGGAGCTTGTTAGCTGAGGTTAAAGGAACGTGTGCTGACATAACGGTCTCTAATACGGGTTGGAAAAATGGAGCTTGTGCATTTTTACAATAGTTGCTGAAAATTCCTGTACAGGAACCTCGGAGGATCCTACACATTTTCCTGTACACGAACCTACACACGAACCTGTACAGGTAATCTTGACCGTTCCTGTGCAGGAATTTTGCGAAGGAAACTGTGCATGATCCTGCAAAGGCACCTGCACCGACAAAGGAACCTTTGAATGATCCTGTACGGGTTCCTATACTGGTTGCTTTGCGAAGAAACTTGAGGCGCAAGTTCCTGTACAAAAATTTATATAGGATCCCTTACAGAAAGCCATAAAAGGAACCGTATAGATTCAAGATTTGAATTTACCCTTAATTTATCAAATATTGAGTTGAAATTTGAGGTTATATTGACTTTGGATCGTTCTCATAAATTCTCAAAGCATTTATCCGCCGGTTATGTTCTAGGTAATATTCTCATTCTCGTTACTGTTCTCAAGGTAATATAACCGACTCAGAACTCTACTCCACGAGCCCAGAAGTAGTTTTCGTAAAATTTCAAGATGCTTGGTCTGGAATAAAAACTGATGAATATTCTCTCCTCCAAAATCTATAGAGCGTCCCACGATAGCCTTTCAGAGCCTTCAACGAAAGCAATCCTTCGCCCCTTTTAGAGCTTCCCACGAAGGCTTCCAGAGCCAAGCTTCTGAAAAATATGTGACTACTCATCCCGAATTACGGGACGACGAGACACTTTCATTAGTAACAGCCGCGCTTTTACTAGTGTATGATGTCAAAGATATTATAAACCTTTATAATATAATAAAATTTTATTAATAATATAATTTAATAATAATTTATAATATCTTTGATGCTGTGAATGGTTGTTGATATTTTGATTCTCCGCTAGAGGCAGCACCTCTCGGACATACAAAAATTGAGGGAAGATTCAAATTCAGATTGAAAATTTTATTCTTGAGTATTATTGAATGATATAATAGCTATTTACTTGACAATTGGCGAAAGGAGGCAATTATCGAAGAGCGTGAGGTTGGCGGCGCGAGCCGAAGGCGTGTGACGCGATCACACGATTCGATGATTGCCTGCTTCGCAACTTGTCAAGTACAATACGCATGTAGGGTATACAGTGGGTCCAGAGACAGCGTGGCAACCTAGTTACAACTCGCTGATTGGCAACTACCATCTAAAAAATGACACCGGCTTCCAGTAGGACCGCGGTAAATCACATTCATGGCCACGTCTCACAACCGTGAGGTGGGTGGTCACAGGATACGATGAAATCACAACGACAGGCCAGCGAAACCCTCGTGTGTTTTGAGTACATGGAGCGACCCAAGGATGACAGCTTTCTGCATCCATTTCGCAAGTGCCTTGGCATACTTTTGGCACGCGGGTATGGCTTTAAGGTTACGAACCAGTAATAGTTTCGCACCTCCGAGAGCACCTATCACAAGGACAATTACTTGTACCGAATGTTTTGGGTACAGTCTTCGCAGCTCCCTTTTAAGGTCTTGATACCTCTCCTCCTTTTCTTTCTCCTTGGCAGTGATGTTGTATTCAGACGGGGCCGAGAATCCGAACAAGAAAATAGTTCGTTTCTCGAAATCTTGGAGAACAATGTCAGGCTTCGAGTGTACAACGGAGACTGCTGTCCGAAAATCGTAGTTTCAAAAAATTTCGCACTTCTCGTTTTGGACAATTGACTCTATCTCTCTTGGAGCGTTCGGCAGGGCAGAGTCGCGGCCAACACCGTAAGAGCGACAAAGATGGTAATTAAGGACTCTTAGGGCCGCATTATGTCTGTAGATGTACGTCGTTCCTGCGTGGGTGGGACACCCCGATAGTCTGTGTTCCAGGTACTCAGTGTGTGCATAACACGCTCTGCACCTATCGCTCGGAACGGTATGCTAAGGTGGAAATGACACCGTCCTGGCATGCGAAAATGAAATCCTCTGTACCTGAATTAAGATCTGATGATCTAAGGAAAGCAAAAGTTTGCTCCTTCGACAAGAACTGTTTTTCTACCTTTCTGTGAAAATTTCCGTGCATTTTTTGTCGAGCAGCTCTTGATGGAATTTTTGAACTTCTGCTTTCTTCACTTCGGCTTTCAGAAGTGAAGCATCTAGATGGAGTAATGCACTTTCCTCACTTCTGACGTTAAAATGCAGGCCAAGGGTCTTGGCCGCTTGCTCCGCGGCTTTGTAAAGTAACGCTCCTTTACCAATCATCTTGTGATTCCTGACCATTTTCAGGAGAGGTTCTCTGCCATTGGCTACGATATAAGCTGTACTTAGAACAATTCGATTATGAAGACACAGGAGATTCAGAAGTCCGCGTCCGCATTGACGGCGTGAAATGTCTAAACGCGAAACTGACGAATTGATATGCAAGCTTTTATGCATATGCATGATCTTACGTGTGGTAACATCAAGCACCTTAAGTTCTTTCTTCGTCCATTGAACCACCCCAAACGAGTCTTCTGTCGAAGAAGATGCTTGTATCTGCTTCGGAGAGACTCCTTTACTGATCTTACGTCCTGAATGCGGCCTTAAGGCACGCCCAGGTATGTATAGGTCTCTCCAGTGTTAAGATGTCTGATAACACCTATATCCAGAAGCTCAGGGTCCTCGGGAACGCCAACAATCTTTCTGTTCTTCAGATGAATTTTGGCACATTTATCCAATCCAAAGTCCATCCCAATCTCTCCTATGTACTTCGCGACGATATTTATGGCAGTTTGAAGTTTGCCTTTACCAGAGGCATAGAGCTTCAGTTCATCCATATAAAATACATGAGTGACCTTATGCTCGCGCTGGCTAGTGTCGCCACAGAGGTATCCAGAAGAATTTCGTAGTGCGAGAGATAGAGGTAGAAGTGTGATGCAAAAAAGCAAAGGGCTCATGGTATCGCCCTGAAAGACGCCCCTCTGGAAGGTGACGTTGTTTGTTGTCACACGATAATTTCCAGATGAGATAGTAAATCTAGTTCTCCAAAGAGGCATTAATCTCTCTATGCATCTCAATATGTGTGGATGCACCGTCAAGCTTTCCAACAGACAGATGATAAGTCTATGAGAGATTGAATCGAAAGCTTTCCGGTAGTC
>CAKNWW010326928.1:0-10286 GCA_932074435.1 Andricus kollari
TTGGCCATTTTCGTAGGGGGCGTGGCACCACGAAAACCGCCATTTTCGATGTTTGTATTAAGAAAAGGATCTTCCCAACATCATCGAGGTCTTTTTATGTAGTCACAAGTTTATAAAACTTTCGCCTAATATCCCCATTTTGGACAATGAACTACTTAAATGTTAATAAAATGACATTTCCTCCTTTTCTAGCTGAACTCCGTGTTCTAGAGAAAAAACGAATGTGAAAGAAACATTTTACTTTTTCATAAACAACATTTTTTGTTTATAACACTTTCGCCTAAAACCTTTCTTTCGAACAGTAAATCACTTGAATATCAGTAAAATGACATTTCCCACTTTTTTTAGCTGAACTGCGTATTCCAGAGAAAAAATGAACGTGAAAAAAACATTTTACTTTTTTATAAACGACATTTTTTGTTCATAGCACTTTCGCTGAAAACCCATCTTTCGATGCAATGTTTCAGATAAAATTGGTTGATTTTATGCACATCATTCGTTTAAGTTATATTATATTCTTTTAAAGATATTTTTACTTTACGTGTAACTGGTCTATTGGCTGAAAAAAGGGTCTTTGGCGAAAGTGTTGTAAATAAAAAATGTTATATATGAAAAAGTAAAATGTTTTTGTCGCGCTTGTTTTTCCACTTGAACCCTCAGTTCAGCTAAATAAGTGAAAAATGCAATTTTCTTGACATTTAAGTGATGTACTGTTCGAAAGAAGGGTTTTAGGCAAAAGTGTTATAAACAAAAAATGTCGTTTATAAAAAAATAAGGTGTGTTTTCACGATCATTTCTTCTCTAGAGCACGCAGTTTGGGGGAAGGGTACAACTGTGCACGAGCCCAGCTGTACACGTCGGTGGCCACTGGTACAACTGTGCACGTTGTTGGCCACAGGCACAACTGTACACCGGCACAACTGTACACCGGCCATCTTTGCACGTCTACATTTTGACATGCACAGTTGGGAGTCTCCCATCTGTGGACCTGAAGTATTGCAAGGGTACTATGGGTGCACGTCTAAATTTTGACGTGCACAGTTGGGAGTCTCCCATCTGAGCACGTTAACCGTTTCTAGGGCACCATCTGTGCACGTCGACATTTCGACGTGCACAGTTGGGAGTGTCCCAACTGTGCACGTCTCAAATAATACGATCGGATTTTAAAGTTAAAAGTCTACGTGCACAGATGGGAGACTCCCAACTGTGTAAGCATCAATTCATAGGATCAGACATTTTTTAAAGTCCACGTACCCAGATGGTACCCTCCCAACTGGGCACGTCTCAATGAATAAGATAAATTGTTTAACTTACAAGTCCTTGTGCATATGTAGGAGACTCACAACTTTGCGCATATCAGTTGATAGGATCCGACTTTTCATTAAAATGTCTACGTGCACATACGGTACCGTCCTAACTGTGCACGTTTTGAATAATGTGATCAGATCTTTAACTTTTAAGTCTACGTGTATAGATGGTATCCTTGAAACTGTGTATATCTAAATTAATAAGATAAGATGCTCAACTTACAAGTCCATGTGCACATATGGGAGACTCCGAACTGGGCGCGTATCAGTTAATAGAATTAGACTCTTTATTTAATAGTCCAGTTACCCAGATGGTGCCCATATTTTATGCGAAAAATGATATTATCAATCGAGTCTCCCATCTTTGCACGTGAACTGCTGCTAGGGTACCATCTGTGCACGTCTAAATTTCGACGTGCACAAGTGGGAATGTACCATCTGCCAAATTTGAGACGTGCACATATGCGCCGGTGTACAGTTGTGCATGTGGCCAACAACGTGCACAGTTGTACCAGTGCCCACCGACGTGCACAGTTGTCCGTCACACGCAGTTCAGCCAGAAAAGTGGAAAATGTCATTTTATTGACATTTAAGTGGTCTTTTGGCCAAAAAAGGGGTTTTAGACGAAAGTTGTTATAAGCAAAAAATATTGTTTATGAAAAATTAAAATGTTTTTTTTACATTCATTTTTTCTCTAGAACACGCAGTTCAGCTTAAAAAGTGGGAAATGTCATTTTATTGACATTTAAATGATGTACTGATCGAAAGAAGGGTTTTAGTTGATAGTGTTATAAACAAAAAATGTCGTTTATAGAAAAGTGAAATGTTTTTTTCACGTTCATTTTTTCTCTGGAACACGCAATTCATCTAGAAAAGTAAGAAACGTCATTTTATTGACATTTAAGTGTTCTATTGGTCAAAAAAAGAATTTTAGGCAAAAGTATTATAAACAACAAATATTGTTAAGAAGAAAGTAAAATGTTCTTCTCTCATTTATTTTTTCACTTAAACCCTCAGTTCAGCTAAAAAAGTGAAAAATGCCATTTTCCTGACATTTAAGTGATGTACTATTCGAAAGAAGGGTTTGAGACAAAAAATCTGTTATTAAAAAATGTTCGTTGCAAAAAAATGAAATATCTTTATTATATTTATTTTTTTACTAGAGCCCATAGTTCAAGAGAGAAAATGAAAAAAAAAATATTTTTCATCTTCTCATCGCCTTGAGCGGGATCTAGCATACTTTTTTTCGGAAAATAAGGAATGCGGGAGATTTTGTTTCATTTGAGGACAAATCTCAGGGTGTAAGACCCAATGAATTTATGAAACTTAGATTACTTAATTGCCATATCTGAGCCAATTTAATAAATTTTCAATGTCTTACCCTATAGTATTTTTTCTTAAAACATAAAAATTACCACGTGTTTTTTCTTTTAAAGCTAAACAATATTTAGCGAACCTAGAACTTGAAACGTCTTGCGGGAGCTCAAAAAAATGGTATGTAAAACAAAAAATACGTGGCCTTTTTTTTGTCAAACTGCAGAAATTTAGAGGCTAAGAGCTTAAGAAAAAAAATATCACATTTTAAATTGGCACCCTAATAGGCATCCCTACCAAAACATTTTTAAAAAATTAATTCCATAATGCAGGGTATGAATCACTTTTCTCTCTTCCCATAAATTACATACATTGACTCTTATAATGTTGTGTTCTCTCCTTATTCATATTTTGCAACACAATTAGAGCTATTTAGAAATATTTTATAATTTGAATGTTAAAATAGAAGGTTTTTCTAAAATACCAACGTGGATAGGAGATAATGCTAGCTATGGACGCGATTCACGCGTATCGCGTTATGCCTGCACCGTCTTACTAGGCCAAGCGCTCCGCCAGTTATATTTTCCAGAGGAATGTTATTTATTATTATAAAATTAATGTCTTTTCACGCAATAATAATTTTACAATGCGAAATAATTACTAATTTATTAATATTGACTTGTATGTATGTATATTTAATCTCTCCCATTTACGGGTTTGAGGGCCTCCGCCCCCTGTACATATATTTACATTCCATCCTTAATCTAACTTAACTGCTGCTGTCCTTTAATAGGAGTTCCCGTTTGGCTCTGCCCTGTTTCCTTGCTTTCTCTTAATTCTTCCAAATTCTTCATCCACGTCACTCCCTGTCCATTACCATCCAAAATCCATCTTACACACTCATCCACACTCAACTGTCCATCTTCCTCTCCCGTACACCTCTCTAACACATGTGCCCATGACTCCATTTCGTATCCACATACTCTGCACAGATTATCCTCTTCATCCGTCCAATATTTGCAAGCTCTCACTCCTTCTCCCATTATAAACCGTACCACCCTATTCCATTTGTCTTCCTTTTTTATGGTTTGCAAATATTCTGGTTCCGTCAACCCCTTGACCATCATATACCATCTATTGTACCTCGAATCCATAATCTTTCTCCATCTCTCTTCTCCTTGTCTTACTGGTAGCTCTAATTCTATGTTCTAACAATCCAAAGCCCCTTGTATATCACTTCGTCCAAGCAAACTTGTGCTATTCTTCCCCTCTCCCCTTTTCAGCTTCTCTTCAAACCTCCAGGCTCTCTTAATTTGTCTAGTGTCCATTTTTTCCCTTCCTAATTCTTCCCTTAACATGTATCCTGGGCAACTCCAACTAACCCCCATTACCCATCTCAGAAATCTCTCATGCATGCTTTCCAATTTCCTATGTTCCTTCCATCCCCAGACCTCCACTCCATAACACAACACCGCCCAAACCAACGCATCAAACAACCACACTTTCCACTGTTTGTCCGTTCATGTTCCAAACGTAACCTATTTTGGTCTTTCTACTTCTGAAGCACATCACCTTCGTCTTCCGTACGTTCACCGTCAGTTCTTTTGTTCCCACATACTCTTCGAAAATTCTCATCATTAAGTTCAGCCCCTTTTCATCGTCTGCTAACAGAACTACGTCGTCCGCGTATGCTAGAGAGTATAGTTTGCTATTACCCAAAATCGTTCCCCCTTTCCCTTTCTCCTTTAGCTTCTCCTCTAAGTATGCCAGCAGCATATTAAAGAGTAGCAGACTCAACGGGCACCCTTGCCTTAGGCCTCTTCCTGTCCAGAAAACCTCCCCTTTATCCCCCCCTATCTTCACCCTAATCCTGCTTTCAGTAAAAATTTCCTTTATCCTCTCTACCAACTCTTCCTTTATTCCCCTCTCTTTCATTCCCTGCCATAGCACTTTTCTATTCACTGAGTCAAAAGCTGCTTTAAAATCTACGAACAAGGCGACTAATTTCCCTCTCTTTCTCCCTAAATTTCTGTTAACCAAGTAGTTGCGTACGTAAATGTTATCAGTTGTCCCCATTCCTTTTCTAAATACCGTCTGATTGTGTGGGATACTTTGTTTCTCCTCTATCTGACTCTCTAACCGTTTTCTTGGAATTTTTGCGTATATCTTATAACCCACTGGCATGAGAGTGATCCCTCTGTACTCTTCTACCTTCTTGCCCTCCCCTTTTTTGACAAGCGGTACCGTCAGCCCTGTCATCCACTCCTCCGGCCACCCTTCTCCTTTCCAGGCCTTGTTGCAGATCTTCCACATCCCTTCCCTAACCCCTACTCCTCCATAATTTATCGCTTCGTTATCCATATCATCCTCAACAGACCCTTGAAATAGTCCGTCCACTCACCCAACTCTATTTCTTCATTCACGCCCATCCTTCCTCCTCTTTCCCTATTTATCACATCCCAAACCCTACCTTCTTTGATCGCTTTTTCTACTTCTTCCTTGTACTTCTCCTTTCCCTTTTGCTTTTTTCCTTTCCAGCATCCTCTCATGTTCTCTTTGTCTGCTGTTGTAATCCTCCTTCTCTATTTCTCCTTTCCTCCATTTTCTTACACACTCTTTCATTCTCTCTTTACTATCCCTGCATTCGTCGTCCCACTAGCCTCTTTTTCCCTCTTCTCTTTCTTCTTTTGTACCTATCTCATCCCTTGCCTTCTCAATCGACCCTTTCAACCTTTCAATTAACGAGTCTACTTCCTCTTTTCCATACCAAACACTCTCTTTTTCCATTTTTTGTTTAAACTCTTTTAATTTATCTACCTCCCAGATTCCTATTTTCATTTTTCTTTCTCCCCCTCTTTCCTTTTTCCCTCTGCCACGTTTACGGACGCCACTTTTCAGTGTAGCTATTACCGGGAAGTGCTCGGACCCTATCTCATTCCCCACATTCCTACTGCCTATCATATTCCTCATTTTTTCTTCCGCCAGGGTGTAGTCTATTACGTATTCCCCCTTACTTATCAATGTGATCTCTCCTTTCTCATCTCCTTTGATATTACCATAACATATAAACGATCCTGTTTCTCCTATTACGTCTAGTAACCTCCTCCCCTCTCGGTCTGTCTCCCTATGTTTGGAACTCCTTATATAGGCCTCCTTTTCTTCATCCCAAATCCCTCCCCCTTGCTCGCCAGTCCAGGCATTCAAGTCACCTCCTATCAAAACCAACTCTTCCTTCTTTTCCTCCATCCATCTCCTTATTACTCTCCAGCCTTCCTCTTTCCCTCTTCTTCTATATACACAAACCACCGTTATTTTGACTTTTCCAATTAAAATCCTTCTTACCATTGTTCCATCCTTTTCCTCCCTGTCCTCTGTTCTCCCTCTTACTGCACATTCTTTCCTTACCCCTGAGACTATGCCGCCCATCCCTATACCTTTATCGTGTTCCTTTCTTGCTTCTTGCATTTTCCACACATAACCTTTAGGTAACATCCTTTTCATCCCCTTCCAGTCCTTCTCCTCTGCCCAGGTTTCACTCATCATAATCTCATCCCGCCAAAATCCTTCATTCTTGTTCTTCAAGCCTGACACATTACAGAAAGCTATTTTCACGTTTTTATCTTCCCTTCCCTCACCTATCCTCCTCACTTTTCTTCCGCCTTGCTGTTTGGAAACCCCTCTGTTTGCTCTCTAAACACTTTTGCATCTTCCTTTTTTCTACTTTTCTCTACTCTTCTTCCTTATTTCTTCTACTTCTTCGTCCCAGAACCATTCCTCTCCATGTATCCATAATCTGTCTCTCCCTATCCATACCATGCGCCCCTTTTTCCTCTCCACCTATGCCCTCTGCTCTATTTGCCATCTCCTTTTCCTCTCCCTCAATGTCAGATCCTTTTCAATTCTTTTCCTTCTTCCTGTAAATAATTTTCTTTTTCGCCTCTTCACTCCCTATTTTTATTAGAAACATTCCTTCTTTTCCGTATTTCGTCCATCCTATTCTCTTAACTGCTTCTATCCTTACCTGAATCCCAACATCTCCCAAAAGATTTTCGATCTCGGCTTCCCCTGTTTCTCTCTCCACTTTCAATACCTTAACTACTATGTTATTTTTCCATTTCGCCCTTTCTTCCCTTTCCAATCTTCTTTCAATCTCACTCATTTTTTTCTTCAATCTTTCATTCTCATTTCGCAAGTTATCACTCCCCTTTACTATTTCCGCACTCTCTGTTTCCTTTTTCATATGCTTGTTCTTGATTTCTAAGTTGCTTACCCGTTCTTCCATCTGTTTTATCTCATTATTTCTCTGTTCGTCAACCTCTCTGTCTATTCTCGATGCTCTCTAGTTTACTCCATACCTTTTCTTTCTCCTCTTTCCAGAGTTTATCCCACTTTTCTCTTACTTTTCTCACTTCCCCTCTTACATCTTTACCCAGCCTATTCATATCATCCAGTCTCTTCCTTGTTTCCTCTCTAAACCCTTTTATGAGGGCTTCTAATTTCTCAAACATCCCCCTATCTCTTTCTGGTGTTTTTCGTTTAATCTTAACTTTCTTGTTTTCCTTGTCTCTTTCTGAATCATCGTCCCCTTCCTCTCTTTTTCTTTTATGTTCCCCTTCACTACTAGTCGCGCTCACCTTTTTTTGCCATTCATCTAGACTCCTATTTGAGCCCGCGCTACCTAGCTTGTTGAGGTGTTGTAGGTTTGAGGGTCTCCCGCATTTACGGCCCGTGCCTGGTTCATCTCTCGCTGCCATCCCCTCCCTGGTCGGTGTCTCGAAGCTCCCCTCGCCGCTGCTGACACTGTAGTCAACCTCCGCGTTCCCCTCACTAACTACGCTCTCAACATCGTCACCTCTTGTTTCTACTACTGCCTGCTGTTCTGTGCGATATTCCAGTAGCTGTCGCCCTCTGGCGTCCATTTATGGACTTCGTACCGTCGGCATCCTACCTTACCCAGTGCATAGCAACGTTTCCCGCTCCTTTCTCGTTTACCTCTTGCCCCCTTTGCCCGACAACTATTTTTCTACTGCTAACCTTAAAAACTTCACACGCTCCAATTTCCCTTTCACACAACTTACTTTTACCCTTTACACCTTTGCCTTCACTCACCCTTCTTCCTTTACACATGATCTCCGCACTAAACTGCCCTTTCTGCATCCACACACGCTGATTCCCGTCACCAAAGCCAAAAAACCAACACTTGACACAAAAGAGTTCTCTCAAGATCGGTACCAGAAATGGAAGCCTATTAATATTGACCTAATATTGTTACCTACACTTACAATATACGAAAATATATCAAGAATTTTCTATAAAAAAAACTTTAAATACAATTTTTTTAAACTTACTTAGAAGCGATTTTAATTTTTCTTGGAAATTACTTCTGAAGGGTAGAAAAACCATTTCCAATAAAAAAATCATGGGTGGTATGTTCGTCTAAATAAAAATATGTTTAAGGTCAGATTTGTTCCATCAAGTCAGGTTTTTGAGAAAATTAGCCTTTTTGGTCATTTTTTTAAAACATAGGTTACGAATCTGATATTCTAGAAACTTCTAGTATCACCCGGGCGGCGTGGTGAACGAGCCCGCGCGCAGCAAAAATCTGTTACCGCTCAAGATAAGCGACGAAAATAATATTGTCAATATTATCACCTTAAAATATAAGGTTCAATTTTTAATTTGAGTCATACTAGAAATTTCTAGAACGTCAGGTTCGCACCCTATGTTGTTTTCAAAAAGTGGCCAAAAAGGATAATTTTCTCAGAAACCTGACGTGATGGGGTAACTCTGACACCAGGTCGGATTCAGCAACCCCAAAAACATATAGGTATGGTGGTCTAGTTCACAGCACATGATACTTTTATTTTTTTGTGAAATTTTTAATGAAATTTTAATGTTCACATATCAAACAGAAAGTAAAAAATTTCGAAAATTTTTAATTCACATTAAAAATCATATTAATTTTTAAATTTTTTGCTAAAAAGTTGATAGTATACTTTTAAGACATTTTAAGATGAACTAGTTTTATTGGTAGACTTTCCAAAAAAAGGCATTTAGGCTGAAGAATGAAGTCAGAAATTTCAGGGCAACAAAAAATACAGCTGAGGACTGACTTGTCCTATACTCACGAAAAGGTAGTTTGATGTCTCAACTAACAAGGGAAAGCTCGAAGGTGGTGTTTTTTGTTTTGATTTATACTTTTTATAAAGAAAGGTCATGTCCCCAAAGTAAAAATGTGAAATTCCTAAGTTTTGAATTTTAACCATTTTCATGCGGTTTTTCACATGCAGTTGAAGCAAATTTTTTAACGTTCATTTCTCCTCGTTGCAAAATCTTATCTAGTATTGCATGAATAGGTTATTATTTATGTTTTTGAGGATTTTTTACACGATTCTGATGTTACTTTTTTATTATCACATCATCTTCATGAAGAATTCAACGTCCTAATTGATCACCTTGTAAATTCTACGATAGTCGGTAAATCTAATTTTAACGACATTTCTCACAAAAACCTTGAATGAGAGTTTTTCTTTCATATTTTTCGTGGTATGCTTGTTACTCAAGCGGAAATAAAATTGAAATGCATCTACATGTACTTCGGAAATGACCCTCCGCTTTCCAGCAACTGACATGACCCCATTATTTGCAGGCCTGTGTTATCGTAGAATTTACAACATGATCAATTAAGACATCAAATTCTTCATGAAGGTGATGCATGTGAAAACCCGCATAAAAATCGTTAAAATTCAAAACTTTGCAGATTTGAGGTGGAAAACATCAAAAAGGTAGAGGCTAGGATGAGGTGAACTTTGTTGTGGGTACCTCAATGAATCTTTTCTGACCGGTTATAACCCTCCGGGCGCTGAACACCTGAAGACCTTCCCTTGTTAGTGTCTTTTATTTAATTTTTCTAAATCAGAATCTTGATATCGCAGTTCGTGTAAGCGTAATTTGTTGCGAAGAAAATGTCGGGGTGGTAAGAACCGTATGACGTAAGTATCACATGGGCATCTGAGTTGTTATTTTTCATTTTTATCTCGATGCCTATAATGCAAAGAATTTTTTTAAATTATGCCAACTTTGGGTCAGGTTTTTGCTTCGTCAACCCTAAAAATTCTATGAAGATTAATTTATTTCCCCTTTGGTTCTCTTTTTTGGGAGGCTTTGGAGTTGTTATTTTAGTTTTCACCCATAGTTTTTTCCGCGTTCTAATGATGTATATCATTAAGCTATTTCCCTTTCGGCGAGCCTCTAGGGGTAAGCGTGACACTACCCGATTCGGGTAGTGTTTTTTAGGTGGATAGTTTCTTGTAGTAAATAACTACAAGTGTGAGCTCACCACACCCACGACCGCCAACAGCAACGCAGTAGTATCAGACGGTCACCCATCCAAATACTAACCGCGCCCAACACTGCTTAACTTCAGTGATCTAACGGGAACTGGTGCTTCCAGTGTGGTATGGCCGTTGGCTTAAAGTAAAATAATCGAGTTAAATCAAATTACAAACCAGTAGCAGGGACGAGGCTATTCAATGTTGTTGGAAAATGTAACTTTATGTCAGCGTCGCGCACAGTGGGACGAAAATGGGTTGTCGGGTTCAAAAATCCGTCTACAGCCCATTTCACAACCAAATGAGACGAACCAAAGTGCAAAATACTCGGAAA
>CAKNWW010326929.1:4057-18858 GCA_932074435.1 Andricus kollari
GACCTGAAACAATTTTTTGCAATTACGAATTTTATAGTACTATGTTATAATACAGAAGATACCCGTGTAGAAAATTATCGGGGCAGACTGGCATCCAGTTAGGACATTGACAAAACATTCAATCTAGACGTTCATTTCGGGCCCTAATTGGGTGTTGGCTGGCCCGTCAGAACCAACAATTTTACAAGTGTCTTATTCAAATATATTTCTACACACTTCAAAAAATTCCAGGGTGCTTAAATGTAGTAAAAAGAAAAAATTAACATTAAAATTTTTTTTCCCTCATCATCTAGTCAGTTCTTACGGGCCCTAATCGGGCGTTGGCTCGTCCGTCTGAACCAAAAAAATTTCTAAGAGTCTCATTCAAATTTTTTTTTTCACTCATTTTAAAAAAGACAGGGTGCTTAAAAGTACCAAAAATGAAAAATGAATATTAAAAAAATGATTTTTTTCCATGGTCTAAACAGTCTTTTAAATAATTTTTTAACGTCAAACATCTAAAATAGATTTTCACCAAACCGACTGACTAGCGCTAGATAACCTCGTCCAGGCCAGCGGTGGATTGGTTTGTCCAGTTTAGCACTATATTATCTTGTCCAGACTAGCTTTTGGCCATAAAAAAACGTTTCACTTCTACTCAGCGCCATAATAGATCGTCCTAGCCCCGAATAGTTGCCCGATAATTTTCTCTACATTTTATAATGTATAATGCTGGTTTAATATAACTTAGAGATCTAACATTATGTTGCTATTATCGGGAAACAATCTTACACCTTTTTGGAAACATCATTTTTCTTAATAACTCAAGACATAAAAATTGTAATTTTATGGGAAAAAGTCGAAAATGCATAGATCTCGCAAGGTTTATTTAAAAAATAAGTTGAATTCAAAAATATCCAAAGTATCTGTTCTTTATTTAAATTTCTTCCGGTTTCCCTTCTGTTTCTGAAATTTGAAAACCGGACAGAGCAAAATAAATAAGTGGTTTCTGTCTTAGACAGAAGCAGTTAATCGCATGAATTCGCAAAGAATTTCCAGATAGGGTCGGATAAAATTCCGCCGACGACTAATTTGTTTTTCACTTTCTAAATGCCGTTTCAAAGACGGATGGACCCAGATAGAAAAACGGTTTCTGTCGTAGACCAAAAAAAAATCACACAACTAGATTCGCGGCAAAATTCCTCATAAATTTCTGATGTTCGCTTTAAAGCCGGATAGAGAAACGAGTTCTCTCTTGAAAGAAAACAACTTTCCGGATAGAGTTGGATGAAATGTCATCAAGCGGCATTAGATTTTCCGTTTCTGAAGGAAGTTTGAAAGCCAGATGGAGCCAGACAGAAAAACGTTTTTAATCTTATATAGAAATATTTGAAAAAATTCCGTCGGGCAACTTATGTTCCGGAAACATTCCGGATAGGGCTGGATACGATTCCGTAGAGTAAATAATTCGATTTTCTGTTTCTGATGGCCGCTTGAACTCGGATAGAGAAACGTTTTCGGTCTGAGACGGAAACAGTCTCCCAACTTAAACTCCGGCAAAATAGAGTCGGATAAAATGGAACTTTTAACTCAGTAAAATATCATTCCGAAGTGAACTATCCGGAGTATTCGCCATTTGTGTATCTGGCCCTTTCACATTATATCCGTTATTTTAAGCAGGGGAGTTAATTTTTCTGTATTCTCAACTCAGCAGCAGTAGTAGAATACGTGAAACTTAACATTATTATTGAAATATCCTCACTTGTAAAAGTTAGGACAATAAATGATGAACAATTTATATCAATGTATTTTTAATTTACTAATTACAGAAATTAAAATAACAATCTGAAGAGAAAATTGAACATATTTAAAAAAAAGGCAGTGACATGAATATCAAGGGAGAACTTTCAAAATATTGTTCCTCTGATTCTCTTCCAAATATTACGAAAAATTCATTCCTTTTTAAAGATATTCAAAAAACCTGAAAATGATTTTCGAATCATTCGATTTGAAAAATGTGTATTTGATATTCTTAAATATCTCGAAAAGTGTTATCTTGCAAACAAAAACGTTTCCTATTATATCAAAGTTTCGTAAGTATATATCTAAATGAGAAATGCTAGGTTTGAAAGTAAGGTTATTTCATTAAATGATTCTCAAACAAATAATGCAAATAATCAAGCTATGGGAATCTGACTGAATAGATGGAATTGAGTGCAGTGCAGATCATAAACCTCAATACGTTTATGATCTGCTCAGTAAACTCTGGTTATTATGTAAGATTACAAACAATAGAACCCACGTGGGACATAAATTATTTTGCAATCTGGATCACTGAAATTAGTTTAAAATCTGCGCAGGAATGTTAAATTCAGTAAATTCAACGTAATTGTATTTCCATGAAAGTGTAAATTAATTTAATCTAAAGTTAATCCAACCCACGGCTGAATTCGTTTTCAAATTCTTTTTCCTATTATAATAGAAAATAAATAACTGTACAATAAAATAAATAACAATTTCGCTAACCAATAATCCAATAAAATAAAAATAGAAGAAGGCAACTTAGAGGCCATTCAAAAACTGCGTCACGCTGTTTTGTACAAATTTGTTACCCCTCCTTAAACCACTCATTGTGACGTGGACATTTATTTTTTGATTTCATTTTACAAGCTTCTAGAATAAAATACAAAACATACAAACATAATATTTAACAGACTTGACAGCCCAAAATGTTCTCAGAAGAGGGAAAATTAATGTATAGGTACCATACAATATTCAGTATGAAACACTTAAGATTCCAAGTAGAAATATATTACATTTTTAACAAAATAGTTATATTTTAACTAAAGAAGATCATTTTTCAACCACCTAGTTGACTTTTTAAGAAATGAACCAATTAATTTTAGACCCAACAGTTGCATTTAGAACCAATTTAACTTTCAATCAAGTACTTAAATTTTCAATCAAGAAGACTAATTTTCTAAAAAAAAAGAATTTACAACGAAATACATCAATTTCTAACCGAAGTATTAAATTTTCAACTTAAAACGATCAATATGAACAAAAAAATAGAATAGTTAAATTTTCATTTATTTAATTTATTTTCAACGAAAAGAAAAGAATTTGTAACAAAATAGTTGAATCCTCAACCAAAACAGATTAATTTTTAAACAATCAGTTGCACTTTCAACCAAGAAAAATTTTCCATGAAAGAAAGAGAAAAAATTTCAACCAAATTATTGAATTTTCAAACCAAAAAGGCAAATTCTCTAGAAAACAGTTGAATTTTCTACCCCAAAAATATGAATTTTCAATCCAAATGTTAATTTACAGCCAAATAGTTGAAGTTATAACAAAATGCAGAAAATTTGAAACCAGATAGTTGAATTTGTTATCTAAAAACGATCAATTTTCAACTAAAAATAGAATAGTTAAATCCTCAGTTACAATAATTAATTTTCAAACAAAAAGAAATCGAACCCCCTAAAACGTTTAAAATTCTGACATTCTAATCATACCAGAATTACGATTTAAAATGCAAGTACCATAATTTCCATAGTATTTTCCCATAATCTCAAGATATGTGCATTTCTTGCATCTTATGTTCTCCTGATCGAATCTTCTCCTGTGCGCAGGTCATTTCACGCAGCTGATCTGGGCCAGCAGCCGACTCTTTGGTGTCGGAAAGGCAAGGAGTAGGAGCGGAAAAATAATTGTGGTGGCCAACTATCAACCAGTCGGCAACATGTCCGGACATCTTCAGAGAAACGTTCTACCCCCGTTACCAGAAAGTGCCAATTTACCTCTACCCCCACCACCCAGAATTCGCGAAAGTGACACCCCCGTGTCCGAAATGTCCACGAGCAGCAATAGCTCTGTCAGTACGCAATAATACCGTCGGCCTAACTGCCTCTTCTGCGTCTGCACTAAGCGGGACGAGCGACGATGAATTTAATTAACCATCTCACGGTAATGCGATTCATCCAAAAATTGCATGAAATTGAAAAGAAATCCTCAAAAAATGAAAAAAATCAAACTGAAGATGATAAAGAGAGTTGTATTATCATATTATTGTTATCAATGATACAAGACGGGAAATTTGTTAATTACGTAATCATTAATCATTAATCAAGAAGATTTGGAAATAACATGCGGAAAACAGATCATTTCCTTTTCTAGCGATGATATGATTACTTTTGGACCATTCGAAAATTAAGTAATTATGAACCAAAAATTATAGAGGATTTTAATTTCAAATGAAGATTTGAATACAAAGGTTTAAAAAAAGATTTCACTTTCCTGCAAAAAATATTTTTGTACTACTTATAATTCCTTGTTAATTATTATTATTATTTTGGTTATTTTATTCGGATCTTAAATCAAATCTGTTTTTATTTTGTCTAATTAAACTGGTACTGAGCTTTGAATTTCGATGTACGTCGATTATCAAATTGCGTCTACTTGCAAATGTTTGAAACCGATTTCAAATAAAAATTCAATTTTAAAAGGTGCGTGTGTGTGTGTTTCACATTCAAAACATTTTAATGAACTGTTATAACCACTCCGTGTGGAAAAATGTTCTGGCGCTCGCCTGGCCCAGACCAAACCGTCTGGTTTCCAGTCTTGACGCTGACCAGGCGGTCTGGCCTGGGCCTGACCAAAAAATTTCTTATTTTCTATAATTTTAAACATATTGTAACTTCTTTGAATTATGCAAAAAAAAATTTGCTAATCGAACTTAAGATTTCTTTTGTTCTTGGCTCACTGATCAGCAACAGGTCTGGGCCAGGCCAGACCGAACTTACAATTGTTGATCTTGGCAAGCTGATCTGCGCCAAACCTGGACCAGAACAGACTGTCAAGGTGATAAGAAAAAAAGCCTTGTTTTGATAGTGTGAATTTCTCATTTTCTATCATTTTAGACATCCTGTAACTTTTTCGAAATATTTCAAAAAAATGTCCTGATCAAACTTAAATTTTGTTTTGTTCTTGGCTAGCTTACCAGCGCCAAACCTGGGCCAGACCAGTCTATCACGATGATAAGAAAAAAGTCTTGTTTTGATAGTGTGAAATTTTTATTTTCAATCTTTTTAAACACCCTGTAACTTTTTTGAAATACGTCAAAAAAATTGGCTGATCGAACTTAGAACTTTTTTGTTCTTGGCTCGCTGATCAGCGCCAGTCCTGGGACAGATCAGACCTTCCAGACTAGACGGTCAAGATAAGGTCAGACCTGGGCCAGATTAAATCTTCCAGACTAGACAGTCTAGATAAATCCAGACCTGAAACCTGGGTCAGACCTGTAACCAGACTGCCAGGACATTTTTCCACACGGGACACAACGCTTAAAAATGAATTATATTTCATTGCAATCGTGAAAATGTGGATAATTTAAAATTTTAAGTAATTGCAGCGTAGATTTTAAATAAATATACAGCTTACGTTTTGCAAGTGACTACAAAGTGATTTTAATAATTGAGGTACATCGATTTCAAAAGTAATGTACCTCTAAATCTCTATGTATCTGTGCCTCTAAATTTGAATCAGCGAGAATTACGTCACTGAATCTAATCAGTAAGGATTTTCACTGATTAATCAGGGGAATCCCACTAAATAAACATTTACATTCGCTGATTAATCAGCGAGATTTTTTACTGATTTGACTTTGTGACGTACTTCTCGTCGATTCAAATTTAAAGAGATAGCAATCTGAGAGGCAATTTTGATGTTTATGATGCACCTGGGTACGTCTACAGTTATGGGGATTTTGGCGACCTTAATGGCACCGAGTTTCCTAAACTCTAAACTCAGAAGTCTCGTTATCGTGAGATTCTATAAATGATTCTGAATTTAGAATCGGAGTGATAAAATGGAGCCTTACACTCGAACCTATCGAGTCTTGAAATCCCACAAGATACTTCAAAATCTTCATTTCTTCGATTCTCTCGTTCCTCTGAGACTGAAGGCATGTTCGAAGGAAGTTTGCCAGATTGAACTTTCGAAAATACAATATAGGCACCACCAAAGTTAACAAATTTTGTATTAAATAATTTTTTCTTTTACAAGGGTCGTTTATATAGTCGGAAAAAGCGTTACTTATATGGACGACCACCAATAAAAAATTATGATTTATCTTACAATTAGAAAACTCAGAAAAATAGTTATTCAAATCAACCAAAGTTGAGTTAAATCAGATGAAAATGTTGTTATTCTTCAGCAAACAAACGCTTCGTTGATTAAAATAATATATTTTTAGACAATAATTTTGTTGAATGAAAACATTTTTTCTGGGTGTAGTAATATTCTTGTTAATTGATACTCTAAAAATCGTTCTACTTTGAACCCTTTCTATTAAAATATTTTTCTTCCAATTTGAAAAAAAAAAACTGTAATTTCGAAAAAATCAATTTAATTTTACACTTGTTTTAATTGTTTACATTAAAAAGTATCATACAGAAATGATAAAATTTATCCTCAATTAAAAAAATTTAGCTATATGAAGGAGTTCAATTGTTAATTGTAAAATTGTTGACGTTTGAATTTACATTTGTTCAATTTCAAGAGCTTTTAATTAAAAATCTCCCATTCAAAAATTATTATTAGATTTTCATAGTTTTTAAAGAATAATTAGTAAAGTATTAAAAGGCTTTTATTTCTAATTCTGCAACTTTAAATGATTAAAATTTAAAACCGAACTATTTTAAATGTTACAATCTAAAATGATTCAACACTTGCAATTTAAGGTTATTCTATTTCGAATGCCTTTTTTTAATCAATATTGAAGACTTCAAACTAAAAATTGCGCTACTATTAAAATAAATTTGTTAAATTTAGAAGGGTTCAAAACACAATTATTTTTTTCAAACACCACATATTTAAAATTGTCTAATATATCAGATACCCTGATACTAAATTTCATAATAATTCTTCAAATTCGCCAATTCTGTTTTAAAAATGCTTTTTTCTCTGGCATACTTCTGGAATAATTCAGGAAGCAAGTTTGACTTGCGTTGCGGATAAGGAAAAGCAGTGTGAAAAATTGGACAAGTTCGTCCATTTCTCTCAACGAAAATCGTGATATAAGCAAATCACTGCTTATCGCGTGTTAGGCTGATGAATAAAATAGAACTATTATCAAATATAAACTCAGCAGGCGAGGCTACAATCAGAAACACTATCATGTTATAGAAGCTGCTCACAAGTCTATTGTAAATTATCAACTACTAATTAATATTAAGATGAAACAAAGTAGATAACGAATTAATTGATAAATTATCATTGCTCGACATAAAAGTGTCGTGCTAAAGTTGATCTTCTGAGCTCGCACAAATTTAACTTTACCTAGAAAAATAAAATCAACTCCTCTGATAAATTATCCGTTAGTTTTTTTTTATTTAAGACAGAAATCAAACATATTAAATTTTTAAACATTTGAAGCTTATAGATTAAGAGAACTATTTTATATAGGTATTACATATTAAAGCCTTCTTATGTTCCTTAAATATCAGTATAAAAATATAAATACAAAAAAATGGTACTTAATGAAAAATTTGCTTTTTTACGCACAAATACGTATGCAAAGAGCAATTAAGTGATTAGATGTAATTAATGGATCGAAAACAAATCGGAGCTTTGATTAAACTCTAGTGAGCGATCAAAAAAAAATTATTTTTGCCAAATAATTGTGCTGAGCCTTTGCTTTTGCAAAATATTCGCATTCTGCGGGTGCCAAGGCCATAAATATAGCAATGCAGAATAGCGTCGTTACAGTCAATATTATAAAATATAAAACAGAATTAGAAAAAATTATTTAAAAAAAGTTCAATAATCGTATTCTTATGGCGCGGACACTACTTATAACGACGCTTTACTGTAATTAATTTGTTTAATACGCGGTGCCTCGTAATTTGTAAGTTTTTATTACAATTTGCTACATATAAAGCGACTATATACGAAAGCATCGAATTGATGTAATAATGTCAATGTTTGCTTAGATTGAGTATAGTGAATTCATTATTTAGTAATAAGAATAAGGTTCTAATAACATTTATGAATTTTAATCACAGTGTGAACTAGCGCATTTGCATAATAGAAGAAAATAATTATGATAATATGTGATATTAATTAACTGATGCAAAATTTATGTTTTACCGTCAATAGCACTTTAATTTATTGAGTACAATTATTATTTATTCTTTCAATCTAATGTTTCATATTATTATTAAATACAATTATAATATAAACAAAAAATTGTAATTTTTTAAGTTACGATTTTGAAAAGTTTTAAGCAGCAGCGAGCCAGCACTTTCATTTATACGACTCGTTTCCTCTCTTGTTATGAACATTACTCTATTGATCATCCAATTAAATTCACGTTGTAAGTTAGTGGTAATTTGTGACTCGCTTTTCTTGTTTATTTAGTTCCAGCGAAAACATAAAACAGAGAATAAAAACATTCATAATCAACAGAAATGAGGGAATTATGATTTAGGATTTATGGAAAACCAGTACGAGGTTGATAGAAAAACATTTGAAGTCATAATATTAATAAATGATTAACAAGTGGAGAAATTAGTACATACCAAATTAAAGCTGCAACATTCATTTTAAAGGTAGCAATGTCATCACATGAATTATGTTAGCAATTTATCCCAGCACATTTTATACTTTTGAACATGTTGCAATTTTATTCAGATGGTACTCTTCTGAGATAAAGACGTTATCTATAAATATATGAATTAAACAATAATCTAAAACTGTTATTTAATTACAGTCAGTGCTACCAACTATTATAGACAAAAAACTACGGAAAATGTTCTTCCGCTATGTTGATAAAACGCATAAACTTGCTTATTTATTTAAAAGTTGTTCGATTGGTATAACTTACTTGTTTGTGTTCGCAACCTAAAAATATAAAAAAATTACTTTGATACCCAAAGCTAATCTGTCAACAATTTATTCACCGCTCGTATCGAATGAAACATCTCATAAAAACACTTAAAATATACTCAGTATGTTTCATATACTTCATATATAGGGCATTTTTCAAATGAAACAGAAGTCCACACAGAACGGCTCCACATTTCAGTCTGTCAGAATGCATACGCATTGGAATTTTAACAAGAAATAAAATTAACCACTGATGAGGGCCACCATTGTGCGCCGAAACGTTTGGTTCAATTAAAAATTAATTGAATTATTTATTAATTCTGACCCTAAAGCCAAAAGTAACATCCAACATTATAAACGATTACTCAAAATATATTTTCGATGAAAATTTAGAAAATTAATCATCAGTTGGTTTTGAAGTCTAAAATTGGACAAATCGAAGGGAGCAGTGAAAGAATAGTGAAAGCAATTCAATTCCTTCAAAAAAGATAATCTGTCAGCGTAAAATATTTTCAGAGCCAAATCAAAAACACATTTTTTTATTTTTTAATTACAAAATAGCAAGTAAGTGGTAAAAGGCTGATTATAAAACTCTTGTTTAATATTGCTACTTGTAAAGAAATACTACAGAGCTTTTGGTTTAAAATCCAGGCACTTTTTTCCATTATTCAGTTCGTACTGGTATCCACCTCCAACTGGTTTCCCGTACTTGCATTTGATAAAGCCTTCATAACATGTTCTGTTTTCCTGATTCTGTTATAATTCATTTGAATGTAAATCCATTTCTAGTCAATTAGGTTTTATTCTTATTTTAATGGAATTCATTTTCCTTAATAATATAACCTTAACCATTTTCATATGCGAATTTATACAAAGTAATCTTATTTTTTTCAATTGAATTTTTTTAAATTATGAAAATAAATTTTTGTTACATAAGTGAGGAAACGAATCATGATTTATAAATAAAGATTTTGTAATATTATTCTTTGCATAATTAATCTTATACAAAAGTATGCGAATCAAAAGAATACGTAATAAACAAAGAAATTCTATCTTGACGAACTCGAAATGGGTTAGTCTTACGGAAAAGTTCGTAATGCTAAACAGTTCGTGGAAAAATATTGTATAACTTTATTATACTGATTGTGAAAGAATAAAGTTAAAAATAATATAAAATCAAACCTTTTTTAACATTTCCAAGATTTTTGTATATGTAAATATTTTTGAGGTTTAAAAAAGGTTGATTTTCAAGCAAAACAAAGTATTTTGCATTCAAATTAAAAGATTTTTTTATATTCAAAGTTTGCACAGGCACCTTTCTTGCGCTATTTTGCACCATGGATGTGAACGTCTCTTTTATTCTTCAAATGTCTGTAATTTTATATAAAAGTCTTCTTATTACAGAGACCCTAGTAAAAATGCTAAATAATATGTAAATTATAAGTGTGATATCATGAACGTAGAAACAGAACCGGCTCAGAATAAAAATGAACGTATACCATTTTAGTAACAATTTAAAAGTTGATCAGGGTTAGTCAATAGAATTCTTTTCAAAAATGATTCATAATTATTTATCAGCGTAATTATTATTTTTATTACGTCTGATTAATAATTAATAAGTCAGATTTTTTAGAGTAGCTTTTAGACAAATTTAAGGTAAATAATTGTTGAATTATTTAACAATTCTATGGAATATAATAAAAATAGTTCATTTAAAAATGTGCTCTATGTACAGACAATCTCAAAATTGATCAAACATTTATAGCAATTGCTAAAATCCAAGAAAATAGACCCATCAATAATTGCTGCGAATTTTCATGCAGAAATCTAAGCGTAATTTAGGAAAACATATTTCAGGTTAAAATTATTTATTCAACAATAGTTACTTGTATTTTGCTGTCGTTGTATGTATGTATGTATGTATGTATGTATGCATTTCTGTTTCAATCCTAATGATCAATTTATAAGTTTATTCTTCAAAAGATTCTGTACGACTCTGTATGCTTGGTTTTTATTTTTTTAAATTTTGTCTAATTTAATTGTCTATTTGTAGTTTTATGAACACCTTTTTTCCTAAATGATTTCATTTTTAACGTAAGCTGATGTCTAGGTGCATCATAATTCAGTGAGCGTAGACCAAATATTTTCGTTGTCTACACTGTTAGTAATTTGCTGAAATTTCAGTCATTTTGAAGCACAAGTTATTGAAATTTCATAAAATTGGCTCTGAAACCTGTTTCAATTGCTTGTACATAAAATATTATTGGTGGCTGAATGAATTTCACTGTGATTTAGGTAAATTTTATAAACTTGCATTGAAAATAAAGTAACAATTATTATTAAATTTAATAAACCTAAATGAAAATATGAACAAAATTTAAAAATAATTCATCAAATTAAATTTAGAAGCTTTGTATGTGATATATTTTTCTATCGATTAATACATGTTTTGCAATTGCCATAGGATATTTATGAATATTTACAAAAAATGCAATGCACTATCACTTGAAATAGTTTCAAAACTTACATTGAAATTTCAATCAGGCTATTGAAATTTCAGTGTTGCATGACATTTCAATGAGTTTTTTGCTAACCGTAGTGTAAAAAGCTTCACTAAAATTTTCATGAAATTTCATGAACTTACTTCTAACAGTGTAGACACTTCGTTAATAGAAATAAAACCCAAACAAACAGAATGTAATGAATGAAATGTAAAGAGTGTACTCTACATACAGAAAAATCTTAATGAAGATAATTTGTTTATTTAATTCAGCATCAAATCTAACAAAATATTTTTTCTCTAATCCAGCTTTGCTTCTGATGAATGCTGAAATATCTTAAATGTGTTTTCAAAGCAGTCACTGAGCTTATAATTATTAGACTTTATCGCGAGACAAATCATCTATAAAGTACTACTTAAGGCAAATTTTCGACGTGCTTTTCTCGAGTTAAGTAAAGAATTTACACCAGTAGCAAATAATTATGTTGAAAAAAAAGATTGCGCTTCATTCTCTTGGATAGCAAGGTACGAATTTAGTAAAATGTTAGCGCACGCACAACAGAAAGAATATTTGTAATTATAAATTTATCATAATAGGGCATAAGTGAAATCGAAACTGTTTCAGTATAAAATATTTGTTTTCATGAAAACGTTTTAAACAAAAAATAAATAAATTACAAATGTTTTTAATAGTGTATGTATAAACTTATCTACAGTAGGTAAGCCTTGCTAAACTGTTAAATGAGAAATTTGAATGTCGAAATAAGCCAATCAAAGTTTAAAATTCAAATAAATGATGGTACGACTAGTGATAAATACTAGGGAATAATAAGTAATTGATATTTATCGGATTAAGGCCACGCTGGACCTTGACTGACTCCAATCCAAAAAGGCTTGCACGTCCCAGATTTTTTTCTGTTTAATCTTCTGGGATATCTCGTGATCATTCTGTACAAAAAAAGAAAAAAGTCGCGTGGGCCCTTTTTAAGAAACCTCAATTTTTTATTTTTTTAAAAGGTTGCTCAATATATTTTCATGAAAATAATTTTAATGTGGCATTTTATTATCATAAACCATTTAGTTTAGCATAAGAAAGTGCTCCAGGAGCTGAATATCTTACAAGAACTGAAAACTTTCAATATTTTTTAAAAGTAGGAAAAATTAGTTTATTGAAAATTTCTTCTTCCCATTTCATTCCGAGTCCCAAGTACCTATGCCAGAATTAAAGTTTATGAAATTTTTGGTATAACAACAAAAAATCGAATGTTCTATATCTAAAACTTTCTGTCATTTTCAGAAGGCCATAATTTCAGTAGTATTAGAGCTAGAGCAATATTTTTATTAAATCTACTTTAAATTTAGTCTTCTTTAATTAATTTACTGGAAAATTTTACTAGCGATGCATAGTTAATGAATTATTTCACAAAAAGTACATTATATATTGTTTTTAGTTATTCGCTTAAAATCGACTTCTTCAGGCTATAATTTCGAAACTTTCAAAAAGAGAAAAGTCCATTTTTTTACAGAAAATTTCATGCACTTTAATTTTTATATAGGTAATTAAGACTTAGATGGACTGGAAAGAATAAAAAATATTAAAGGGCTTCAGTTCTCGTTAAATATATAGCTCCTGGAGCAGTTTGTTTAATTTTAAACTAAATGTTTTAAGCCGATAAGATTCCACTTTTAAATTATTTTCATGAGAATATGTTGATTCACCTATTTGAATAATTCAAAAATTGAGTTTTCTGAAAAAGGGGCAACCCAAATTTTTTTTCAACTTAGAATGATCGTAAGACATCTCAGCAGTTCAACAGAAAAAAAACCGAGAGGTGGAAGTCATTTTTGGGTTGAAGTCAGTCGAAACCCAGTATGAGACAAATTAAGTAAGAAAAAAGAAGTGAGCTTCTCTTCCTATGATGGGAATTTCCTTATACGAAAGACACGTGTGATACAGAACGTAGATTAGCATAATGTAGCGAACCAGTAAATGAGATTATGTCTCAGGCTGGTTCGTGAAAAAATGTGTATTAGAGTAATAAATCAACTTTCTTCTAACGCGATTCTTATCTTCAAGATTGATTGGTGGTTTTGCAATGTTTTGTTCTTGTCAGAAGTTGACACTATTCAAGAAAAATTGTAGTTTTAGTACTTAAGTACTCTCTTCGTAAAACAGAATGTTTATTAATTCATTATTTATAGTTTAGTGTTGCATGCCATATTTTAATCTAAACTTGATATCTGCTATTTTACCATTACTAATATTTTTCACGATAATATACCTGTATAATTGTTAATTTAGAACATTTTTCTTAATATTCCCACAAGACTTTCTTTAAATATAAAAAATACTTGCAGGGTTACTAGCGACGCAAAAACTCAAGAAAAGTAATGGAATTTTATTTTTTTTTATGAGGAACATTGATATAAATAATACAGTTTGATAAGTAAAAAATTAATTTATACCATCACTTGTATTTATTGTAAATTTTTAACTTTCAATAATTGTATGAAAATTCGAAAGCATTACAACTTAATCATTTAATTTCTGTTTTTGAAAAATCTGAAACATCAAATTGAAAGATTTTCAATTTCAAATGAGGCCTTAGTTTTTAAAATTTTTAAATTAGAATTCTTCAATATATTAAAAGATTAGAATGCTACTCAAAAGAAGTATCATAATTTTAAATGTTTGAATTAATTTTATTTTTTTTGAAATTTGAAATCTTGAAATTCGTAAGCCATACAATTTTCGAATAGATACTATCTATTAGATAGGTTTCTAAAGTGCATAAAATAAAAAAGTTTAATTGAAAATGCAACCCTGATAGATTTAAAATTAATTTTTCAGGACAATTTAGACTCAATCATAGAAGTCTCGAAAAAAACACTGGATATTAAAATCGTGAAAAAATTGAAACATTTGTATTTTAAAACTGTTGAAGTATTAAATTTTAATATGAAATTCCTTTGAAATGAATAAACTGTTCATACATACTAGAGTGGTCCATATTCTCTAATAATGAAATGTTGGACTCCCATCCCCTAGTTTCGCGCGGTTACATGAGAAGAAGATGCCCAGCAATTTGTAATCCAATCTGATAATATTTAGAGGTCTTGCAGGAGCCTTGAATTTTCTCATATATTTTATATAGGGAAAATTGAGCAAAAGCTTCGAGAAAAATACTTGAAACTCGGTCAAAAGACCTTTTTTTTATTAAAAAGTAAATTTTGATGTGTGACATAAAATTTTGAAAATTTACGAAATTGCAGGTGATAAAACTTTTTTTTAAATCGCAGTTTTTGTCACTGTAACAAAATTTGGTCAAAATGAGTTAATAAAGCAATTGTATCAATCGGAACAAAACTAGTAAGGAGGCTTTCGCCATCGTGTGGTACTAGGTAGGACCCTCCCCCTCCCCCAAAAAAAAAA
>CAKNWW010326937.1:0-10058 GCA_932074435.1 Andricus kollari
AATTACGGAACTATTAAAAGCAAGATAAAATCAAGAAAAAACAAATCTACAATCGATTACTTTTTTCTTTTGTCGGAAAGAATTATCGTATTTTATTGGGGTGAAAAAAAAAAACAAAAAAAAACTGAGCTTTCGAAAAGAATAAAAATGGAATTAGAAAAACCAATAGAAAATCATTAAAAGAGAAACCTGAAAAGGGACAAACATGAGGAATTCAGTTCTTCGTCGAAAATTTTAAACGCCGAACGGAAAGAACCGTTTAACCGCGCAAGCAGGTTCCAATTAAGACCAATAAGTCCAATTAAGACAACTTCGACTAAATTAATATTTTAAATGAAACTCAGGTCGGGTAAAATTAAAAATAAAATGCCTAACCAAACGAAAATGGTTAATGACCACGATAACTTGGATTTCGAAGATGCTGCCGCACTTTTGATCCAAAATAAGGATTTAAATAATGTCGCGACGAAACCAACAATTAGAAAAATGGTTCCGATCACACCCCAAAATTTGGGAGCAATCCCCAAAACAATTAACAGATCAATTGGTCGCGGTAGAGGGTTCACTCGAAAAAATATCGAATCACTCGGTATGAACAATAGGACAAAACAAAACAGTTCAACTCAAAATACTCAACCTAACAGAACCTTTGACCCCATCGACGATACACTCTTTTGGGATCATGAAGATCTACCAAACCTAGACAGACCATACCCCAGAAACAAAACAAAGTCAGAAATAAACAACGAAAAATTTCAATGCGATTCATCCCTTGAAAATAATACACGTTTTATATTAGAAACCGACGCACTTTTAGTAAGCGTAGAGTTTAACGAATTTATGAATCAACAAAAGGAAAGATTCTTTAAAGAAAGGGAAAAAAAGGGCAAACAATTTAGGGATTAGGCTAGATCCGCCAGCAAATAGCTCATTTGAACTTAAAAAGAAAATAATCAAACCAAAGGTCGGGAACAATAGAAATGAATCTCAGAACAGATATTCGGTCCATTTTGATTTAAGAAAAAATGTACAGGAACATAATCACAATAATATTGAAAATCTTAGTAGATTGAGACATAATAATTTAAAATTAAATAACTCAGACGACAGCGAAACATTACAAGACAGAATAAACTCAAAACAAAACAGACGACATGGACTCTCGACAACAAGGGAAAGGTCAAACAGACATTTTAGAATCCACACAAATAACACAGATACTGACAGCGAACCTGAAAATAATTTAAATGACGAGACAATTCCAGCAACTTATTTTCCTTTCGGAATGATCCAAACACCCTTTCAAATTATGAGTAATTGGCCAATTAAATTCCGAAATAATAAAGATGATAGTCCCGCGCATTTTCTCGAAGAACTAAAAAGATTCAAAAGGGGTTACAAAATAAACGACAGTGACATTTTAGAAAATTAAGACGCGCTACTAATCGAAGACGCAAAAGATTGGTGCGAAATAAATAAAAAGTCCTGGAGACGTTTATCTGATTTTTTCGAAGATGTCAAAAACGCCAATATTGACGAAAGATTTTCAGAGGAAATACGACAAAAAATTAAATTTTGTAACCAAAAACGGACTCAAGACATCCACTCATACCTGGCAGAAATCAGAAAATTATTTACAAAATTATACCCTAAAAAATATCGCGAATGGGAATTACGCAGATCCTATGAAAACCTTAGAATCGAATATAAAATGTATATAAAAAGGAACGATTTTGAAACTTTTTAACAACTAGAGGACTTAGGTAAAGAATGGGAAACTGAGCTAGCCAAGTCAAAAATTCGAGGGAAGTCTTAAAAATCACATAACCTAAAATTGATGATAAAAATGAACAAAAGCGTAGCAACGGTAACAGGGATAAAAATAATTCAGAGAATAATAAAGATTTAAGGGAAAATAAAAACAACCAAAACAGAAACAAAAGTTAAAATAACCAGGGTAAAAAGTATACAAAAACCGATTACCATTTCCACCATTTGGATTTACATTTCTACCATTTCCAAACCAAGACCAACAAAATTTTAGACACAGATTCCCACCTGGTTTCCAATCAAATTTTCAACCCAGATTTCAAACAAATTATCAACCTAGATTCCAAAACTACAGACCCAGATATCCCTACAATCCCTATAATCAAATATTACCGATGCTCAACCAAATGACTTTAGGTCCAAATCAAGGTCAAAATAACCCAATGATTGAATTCCCAGCAGAAAAAGCTGAAAATAACTCAGTAAATAATAATAAACAAAATTCCCAAAAACCAAATTACGGAAATAAAAACCATAAACGTGATAATAATCCTAATAAAGATAACCAAGACAAAATAAATTCCGATCAAAACAAAAATCAGAATATAAATTCGCGCACAAACACTACAACAGAAAATAGCAATTGTTATCACTGCGGTTTAACAGGTCATTTTAAGAGAGAGAGTGTCCATATTACGCATACAACCAGGGAAACTGGAGGGGCGGTTATTAGAACCAAAAATGGAACAAACTAATACCGGAACGCCAGAATATTTAAATTCGGATAAAGATGAAATAACGGAAACACGTTTTCATTTAATGACAAAATTCGAAGGTAGCTTATTTCGAATACTAGTGGATACAGGTGCCACACATTCATACGCTGGCAAAGAATTACTGGAAAAAATCCAGAATTTAAAATTTTCAATTTTTAAACCCGTCTCGCGAAAATTAATGGTCGCGAACGGCGAAACAGTCGACATAATTGGGCAAGTAGTAATCCTAATTAGAGTCGGAAAACACACTAAACATGTAATGTTCAGGTTAGTCCCAAAATTAAACTCTGTAGGCATTCTAGGCACGGACATGCTAAAAGCCTTACGGATGACTTTAAACTATCACTCGGAAACTTGGTGGTTACCAGGGAATCCCCCCCCACCTACTATCCTATGGAAACTAATCCAAAATCGCTCCCCACCCCAATAACCGAAAACAAACCCGAAAATAAACCTGACACTACAACAAAAGAGAAAAAGGAAGGTAAAAATGTAAAAATTGGAAATGAACCATTGATTAAAAAAGACGAAAATAGAAAAATAAATAATACACCGAAATTTGGAGGTAAAATTAATTTGAAAAGTACCAGAGAACTTAACAAAAATAGTCCAAAGTTAAAAGATAGTGAAATCCCCATAGTACCTATCAATCCTAACCAATCCCAAAAAACCAAGAACGCCCAAATTCCAGTAAAAACCTCTACAAAGGATACCCCAAACCTATGAGAATCCCTACGAGCAACAAATTCCAACCCCTAGAGAGCATCCCCACCCAAGACACTAGCGACGACTCAAGCATAGAAGACTCATTTAAACTAGGTAAACCTAAAATTAGGAAAAAGGATAAAAATAATTCAGAAAAGATTTATTATAATAGTAAATACGAGGATTCGTAAAAAAAATGTGATAGTAACCTTTGGAAAAATAAAAAAGTTACTAATTCGAAAAAATTAGAAAAGGAATCTCAAAAAGTAAATGAGATAAGGGAAATAGAAAATAAAAACCAATGGATTAATTTTAAAAATAAAGCGATTAAATTAAATAATATTTCGGATAGTTAAGGAAAAATCCAAGAACAAAATAATTGTCCAACAGAAATTTGCGAAGGTATTGTTGAGCTTAACGAAAGCCAAGAATTACAATTAGAAAAACTTTTAAAAGAAAAAATAAAAGTTTACCAAGGAAGAGAACATAGGGCAACTCATCTAACAAAACATAAAATTAACGTGCAGGGATACGACCCTACTAAACAGCGATATTACCACGTGAGCCCCAAAATTAAAGAAATAATTTATCAAACAGTCGATGAGTTATTAGAACAAGACATCATAGAACCCTCTTGCTCTGATTGGTCAAACTCTATAGTCATGATAAAAAAACCAGGAAAAGATTACAGATTTTGTTTAGACTTTAGAAAGGTTAATAATATTACAAAAAAGGACCTCTACCCAATTCCCCTCATGACAGAAGTTCTAGACACTTTAAGATCAGCAAAATTCATTTCTAAAATTGATTTAAAATTAGCTTATTTACAAATACCTTTGGAAGAAAACTCAAAACCAATAACAGCATTCACAGTCCCTGGAAAGGGCATGTACCAATTTAAGAGGATGCCATTTGGTTTAACCAATGCTCCAGCCACTCTCCAGAGACTGGTGGACACAATTATTACTCCAGACTTAAAGACAAACGTTTTTTGTTATTTAGACGACATAGTGATTGTGACTCAAAATTTTGAAGACCATTTAAAATATTTGAATATTGTATTAGATAAAATCAATGATGCAAATTTAACGATCAGCCCGGACAAATGTGAGTTCGGCTGCTCGGAAAATAAACATTTAGGGTTTAAAGTAAACGACAAAGGACTACAAATAGACAATGAAAAAATCCAACCAATCCTAGAATTCCCTAAACCTAAGAATATTAAACAATTCCAACGCATAATAGGGATGGCAAGTTGGTACAGAAAATTGATTCCACATTTTGTTGAACTAATAGAACCAATGAACAGATTTCTTAAAAAAGATAAACCATGGGAGTGGGGTTTAAAGCAGGACGAAGCATTCCAAAAATTTAAAGACCTTTTAACTTCAGCACCTATATTAACATGCCCAGATTTTACTCAACCCTTCCTACTCGAAACCGATGCAAGTAACACGGGGTTAGGAGCCGTACTTACACAAACGATTAATGGCGTAAATTACGTGATAGCATACGCGAGTAGAAGCCTAAACGGCGCAGAATCTCGTTACTCGGCATCAGAAAAAGAATGACTAGCGGTAGTTTGGGCCATACGAAAATTTAGGCAATATTTAGAAGGTTACAGTTTTAAAGTGATCACAGACCCATTGGCATTGAAGTGGCTCCAACCGAAAATAGGGCTAATGGGAAAAAGAATAGTTGAAGAACCATGGACCATGATTGCTGCAGATATCATGGGACCATTACCGATTTTTTAAAACAGAGAAAAAGAAATATTTATTAGTTTTTGTAGATATTTTCACAAAATGAGTAGAGATAATTCCGATAAGAAAAGCTAACGGGATCACAATAGAGTCAGAATTCCACAAGGGTGTCATTTCGCGTTGGGGAACACCGCGGATTCTGCACACCGATAATGGCACGGAATTTGTAAATAAAACATTAAGAGACTTGACAGAGAAATTTGGTATCAGGCACGCGGGAACAACAAAATATTACCCCCAAGCAAACCCGACAGAAAGGTATGATAGGACGATCAAACAGATCATAAAAGCATACCTGGATAACGACCACTCCACCTGGAATGAAAATATCGATGACCTACAGTTCGCAATGAACACATGCAAAAATTCGTCTAACCAATTCACCCCGCCATTCCTGCATTTAGGTCGCGAATCAGAACCAATTCAGACATTTCGAAAAAATGTAGAAAATGATAGCGATATTGAATTTCAGAGCGTTGACAAATGGACTGATAGATTTAGAAAGCTACAAATTATTAAAGAGGAAGTTCAGAAAAATCTGGACCAAGCAAATAATAGACAGGCCAGTAATTATAATTTAAGAAGAAGACCAGTAGAATTTAAAATAGGAGATATAGTTCTAAAGAAGGTAACCAAACTGTCTAACAAAGCGGATAAAAAGGCAAGTAAGTTATATGACCAGTCTGAAGGTCCTTTTATTATTAAAAAGAAAATTTCGCCTACGATTCACGAACTAAAAAATCCGAAAAGCAAAAGTATAGGTGAATGGAATATAAATGATTTTAAATTAGAAAACCTAATTATAGATAAGGGCACATAGGCGTAAGAAATATAAACGAGTTTAAGTAAGATTAGTTAGACCTAAATAAAGGCAAACATGGCACTGGATCAATAGCATTGACGACACACATGAACTCAAAAAGAACTATAAACAACACTCTGAACGCAACTACTGTGAAACGACTCTAACAAACAACTTGAAAGATAACAGCATTTTGACTCCTGATACAAGACAGAAGTAACAGTCTTCTTTAAGAAGAAAGAAAAAGACGATCATATAATAAAAATACAAGAAGAAAAATAAACCTTAAAAAGGAAGTACAAACAGTGAAACACAGAATTAAAAATTTGTATAACAGGAAACAAATTGACTCTGACTTTTTGTTAATAAACTAAATTACATAGTTCGAATGGAATTCACAATGATAATAATTCATAAATAAATAAAACAACAATTTATCTGAAAAAACAAACAGACTCAAAAGACAATCGAATCTAAAGTCAAATAAAAACAGACTCAAGGGACAATCGACTCCAGAAACAAACAAAAAACAGACTCAAAGAACAATTGACTCTAAAAACAAGAAATCTCCACGACAATTGACTACACGGACGAGTTTTTTCTTTTTTCTTTTCATATTTGTTTCAGGAAGAAGATAACCATGAAGTAGGACCTGAATCGGAAAAGACAATGAGAGAACAGGAAATTAAAGCACAAAACTATGGACAATTGCAGAAAACTACAATATCAATTTCGCGAAGGATTAATACTTGAATTTATTTAGATAACATATAACCTTTTGGACAACGAAAAATAATTTAAACTTAGCAAAACTTTACAACTCAGAACAGAACTGTAACAGAACTGTTACCATTAAAAGGAACTCGGCACGGCCCTGCATGAAAGGGTTGCCGGGCCGCACCCGAGATAAGGCAGAACCCCCCGAGGGGTCCCGAAGCCCGCGACGATAACGAGTCCCGTCGCGTCGTCTTCAGTCTTGCTCCGTCGCTAGAACCAAAACCCGTTCTCGGTAGTCTCGTCTCGTCGCCAAAAGCAAATCGCTCTCTTACATCCTCTCTGCAAAACGCAACAATGACCTTGTTTCGGGGAATACCCGAAGTGCCTCCTGGGATCGACCATCAGCCGCCTCCTGAGAAAGCACCCTCCGACGCCGATCCTCTGCCGGACTCAACTCGTCGTCCACGGGTTTCAGACCCTGTTTCTCCATTGACGCCTGATCACGGGCCATCGGCTTACGCCAATATGTAAGTGACATTAAATGTCATTTTGTTTTAACCATTCGGAGTTTCATTATGTCTCTACCCTCTCTCGGTTTTCCTCTTCCTATTTCCCCCCTCGGAATTACCACGTAGGACCAGACTCATCAACATTGATTGCCCTAATAAGAAAACAAAACGATAATATATTTCAAATTCCGGCATAATTCGACTGGAAGTGGATGTATATATGTATAATCCAGAATTTTCATTAAACATAGCTAAAATATCCTCCATAATATTCAACTTTCACAAAAGCTCACCCATAAAAGAAAACGATTTACAAATACAACCAAGAAACACTTGGAAAGAATTCCAATACGGGCAACCCTTGGAAGAAATCGAAAACCAACTCACACAATTTCAACAAAAACAACATCATCAAAGAAGAAACAATCACATTGTGTTAGGAACATCTAACAATAACAATATAATAATATTATATATACATATTCATATATATAATATAATAATATAATAACAATATATATGTGTGCATTAGGGTGGTCCAAAAAATGCCTTTCACCCTAGAGGGCAAGGCCCCCCCGCAAAAGTTTCCATTTCCGGTGTTTGGCTGCTTATTACCGTCATCTGAAATTGTGGGGAGTTTGACTTAGTTATTGTCTCTTTAGTTTATTCATTCTCGGAAAAGGGGCTGCACCTGAAATAAAACTGTAAACTCTGCGCGTAACTCGAAGGTCAGCGCCGAGCAGGTAGAATGGAACCTTTTCCCACGAATTTATAGGTCATTGGATCAGGAATTTGTTTTCACTTTTATAATTATTATTTTCCCTCAAAGTTCAGTTCAGTTCAAGTTGACCCTTTGTGGTAGGAGGTTCCGTGTATTTGCCAGTGTGAACGATTCTCATGTTTTGGATTATGTGCATCGTTTCTCATGTTTTGGATTATGTGCATTCTCATGTTTTGGATTATGTGCATCGATTCTCATGTTTTGGATTATGTGCATCGATTTTGAGTGGATTACTGTATGGCGGACTGTTTGTCATCCCACTATTATCAACGAGTCTCAGGTTCGATTATTTGTGTTTACCACTGTATGGATGAGGTAATGTCTGACTTACTCTTGTGATTACTATTTGAAGTTATTTCTGACATACTCTTGTGATTACAATTTGAATTTCGGCTTTTTCCTCCACTCACCGAGTGGAGGTTTTTTATGCCATAAAATAAACTCTTTCCTTTTGCAACTAAAATTTGGCTGTGGTTATTTGAACCCCAATACGCTCCACTAGAAATTAAGTGCCTGATCATTACTCAAACATTTGGTGCCCCGGGTGAGGAGTGGAGTGTGTTGGGCTTTGGTGATTAGTTGTCAGTTTGCGGTTATTGTACCCATCAGTGGTCATGCATTGGAAGGAGATGGTTCTTAATTTAAATATTCTCTGATGAAATTGTAAACAAATAACCGGGTTATCACACAAGAGGCCGGTTGGTTGATTGTCGTTTATTTTTGACATGCTGTTTTCGTAAGCGATTTTTGGGTTTTTCTTTCAGGCATTTGACAAAAATGAAGTGAGGTCAAATGGATTAAGTGTGGAACACCCCTTGTTTAGCGTATTGTACGAATTCTTGCTAATTCTCTTAGAGAATAGTCTGGTCCCTCTATCCTTTTGTGACCTTTAGCTAGCTTTGTGGGTAGCAATAATAAAGGTGGAACAATGGCACCTGTCTCTCTGAAAAAACTAACGGCCTTGCAGGGTTCAAAATCAGCGGAGATTAATCGGATGCACACGCGTTTTAGGGAAACTGCTCCGGAAACTCTCACTTGTAAAATTATTGAAAGACGACTCAGTATGCTTGATACAATTTGGGACGAGGCTCGCGCGACCCATGCCGAGATTGTTGTTCATGAACAAGCAGCTGCAGATCCGTATATGACCGATGATCTTTTCGCTCAGATGGAAACGCGTTATGAAAACGCTCAGAGTGACCTGTTACGGGTGTCAAATCGTATCGACGCGTCCTCATCGCGCGCTGGTGGTCGTTCAATTAGACATGCAGATGAGGACGTATCGGATTCAGACCTCAGACCTGCCAAGCTTCCAAAATTAGACTTACCAACCTTTTCAGGCCGATACGAGGACTGGGAGGATTTCTGTGGCCTCTTCACGTCCCTTGTCCATGATGCGCCGCGATTAGCAAACGTCACAAAACTACAATATTTAATCTCGTGTCACTGGTACCGCGGCTGATCTAGTGAAAGACGTGACAACAACAAACGCGAATTATTTAACCACTTGGCAGGCTTTGAAGACTCGATTCTCTAACCCTCGATTAATCGCTAGCACGCATCTTACTGCCTTAATGGAACTCCCACACATTAAAAGCGAATCCGCTTCGCATTAAAATGCGAAGCGCGCATTGACTAACCTCGGTATGCCGGTGCAACATTGGGACGTTTGGCTTGTGCACATTTTAGCGAGTCGTTTAGATCCCTAATCTAGAAGGCTCTGGGAAACAGATCTTAGCATGAAGGATCGACAAATCGTTGCAACGGCGGCCGCACCTGCAGTGGAACCCTCTCCGATGCAACATTTCCCAAAATTCAGTGATCTCGTGGAGCTTCTTGAGCAGCGGTCTCAAGCACTTGGTATGATTGCTTGTGAGACAAAAGCTAATAAAGGCCCAGCATACAGTTCAGAATCTTATGTCAAATCAAATAGAGCTTCGAAACGGACATTTCATGCGAGCACTGGTTCAGGTGTGAGAAATGCCCGCGCATCTGCTCAGAAGTGTTCACTCTGTTCCGAGGACCATTACATAGGAAATTGCTCAACCTTTTTATCAAAAATCCCCTATTTAACGTCGCAATGAGGCGCGTCGCCTATGCCTGTGTTTTAATTGCTTGGGGTCTCATAAACTTCAAAAATGCAAATCGAAGTATAGGTAGAACATGCCGAGACAAGCACCACTCGTCATTACACACCGCTCGCACTGGGCAGACAATGAACTATCAAAAAAAAAA
>CAKNWW010326938.1:1631-12077 GCA_932074435.1 Andricus kollari
AAATCATTTCACACATATTGTGAAAATGGAAATCTACAATATCGATCGAAGTTATATCCTCTAATACAGAAAATATTTTAACGTCATCTCAGACTAGATGGAACTATAAATTTAAAATTTTGGAAATTAAATGCATTCAGAAAAAAGATCTACTCCTATCACTCCACTGCCGCCCTCGCTTCGCTCGGACACCAAATTCACGCTCTTCATAATATCCTTCTTTACGCCCTCGATACACAATATACTATTTCGGTAGTAGAGTAATTGCACTTGGTACTACTCAAAACCTGCTTAAGACCCATCTGTTTTTATGGTGAAATGTTTTTCAAAATCAAGGCCTGTTCACTCTCGAATCAGACAAACCTTTACCAAACGATTTCACGGGACTCAAAACGGATTTCATATGATTTCAGTTTGTTTAATATTTTAAATACCAAACTCTCCGCATAGTTACTTCAATCTTAATGTTAACACTATGATTTAAATAGAGTATATGCACTGCCGCGAACGATGCCGAGGAACGACGACGGTATGTCCAACGATTGCTTTAGACTCGCATTGACTGGCTCCGACTCACTCCTTATTTTCACTGACTCCACTGATACCTCGCACTAACTTACGTTATTTCCCTTATTCAGGGCGTTAGTTGCTATAACTTGCTATCTCAGACATCTTTCTCGATGAGAAGGTGAATTGAATTTGTTATTATTTTTAATAAGTTTTAATTAAGGAAAATATATTTTTGTTAAAGCAGTGAGCGTAAGTTGGAAGTATTTTATTATTATAATTTCGAGAATAAAAAGCCTTTTTTGATGATCACTAAATCTTTAAAAAAAGCAGTTAATTTTTTTAACTTATTGGCTATTAAATATACATAGGTGATTGCCAAAAAGTTGACCACTGTAAGTCCTAGTCATTCTCCACTTTTTCTTTGAATAATAAATTGTTTATAAAATTATCACATTTAAGTATTTATATCAAAGCACAATTTAGCAAAGTTCCCAAATTTTACAGGATTTCATTCAGAAATTATTTTAAAAAAGTACGCACAATGTTCTGTTACGTAACTGTTCCAACCTACTTTAATATGAAAAATTTCTTAATAATATTATCACCATTGCTTTCATATTTAAGATTCACAGATGTCACTTATATAGAGTTAAAAAATATAAAAATCTACAGTAGAATTCAACATTTTGGAGTTAAGGATTTTAAAAATCACTCCAAAGTCTGTCCAACAAGTCTTTTTCTGTGCACGCTGCATTGCTATATTTGCATAAAACTCGAATATAATGATTGAAACTTAAATTTTAAAGCACCGTTGATAAATCGATTTTTAACTATATCAAAATCTTCGTAAGTAGAACATTGTTAATTTTATACTTACGAAGATTTTAGAATAGTTAAAAATAGATTTAACAACGCTGTTTTAAAATTAAAGTTAATAATTATCACTATTTCTGCGTAATATTTTTGATATTAAAAAGTTTTCAATAAAGCTCCACATTAATTTCTCATACCATAAAATGAGAGGATGTTTTGAAATGTTAAAGTCAAAATCAAATATATCGTGAAAATAGTAATTTTTTCCATATTTTTATTTGTTCTGCATACATTTCTGACAGGTTGTTAAAATTTCTTGGTTTTATCATAGTAGCATGTCCTGATACGCAATGTGTATAATTCATATTCATAAAAATATATTCATTGATCTCTTAGTTTCATATTTTCATACTCTCTTGGGTTACACTAACTTAAAAATATATATTTTAGGTAGTTGGAAAATTTTGTTGTTTTTGAAAACCGCCTTGTCTACAATGTTAAGCTTTTTGGCAATCACTCACATAAGTGCTTTCCTGTAAGTTAATATCAAATATCACAATTATAAGAGTAACTTTACTTGAATATCTTGTAAAACTTATATAACTTGTAAACCTTATAAAATTAATAATCAATATTCAAAAAATATTGATTTTAAGCCATGTAGACAGAAAACATTAACATCATATTATTTACTTTTACATATTATTATTTAATTTAATATTTTATTTATTTAAAAATTATGTTTACTTACATATAGTACTGCTGAAACAAAAATATTGATTTCCTAAATTTATCCTACTTAAAACTCAAGATTATGATCTTCAATGTTAGCCGATTTTTTTATAAGATTCTTACACTCTTTTTTTAGGTGCACATAATGCAGGAAGAACGAAAATATAACGCCCGACGCTATCTGACGTTATTTTCACTTAGCTTGCCTTGAATCTCTCTTATTCTTTTCGATTCGCTTCTTAACCGAACTGATTCACTTCTTAAACGCATTAATCTGGTTCTTAAACTACTGACTTCGCCCTTAACTCGCTTGATTCCGACTGACTCGTTTATTGCGCTTAGTGATTTCAACGCAATACAAAGATTCCTACTGATTTCATTAGATTTCTAAATTTTATACGTTATTCATACAATTTCGTATAACTTGGAGTTGTTTGTAATTGATTTCATACCCATTTTAAGCGTTAACAACGCATGATTCGAGAGTGAACAGGCCTTGTTCAAAATGTGGGTATTGTAAAATTGGACTTTCACATAATCTGTACTATTTCACGATGAAGTAAAAAGACGCGACTCTTTCAGAGTGGTTCTTCGTTGAGGAATATTTCACAATGATTCAAAGTATCGCAACTTAATCAAAGTGGGTTGTACTTCGAATAAATCGCACGTACAAATCGTAAAATGTTCATTTGAGACGTATAAATGAATATTCCTACAAAGTCACGTACTCGGTCTTCTTACATCGCGTGATATTTCGTGAATCATATTTATTCATTAAACTTAGTCCTTTTTTCATGTGAGAGACTCAAAATTTTCAAATATGTAATAAGATAATTGAAGTTCACTATATACGGTACTGGAAAGCGAATCTCCTCCTTGAATACGGGTCCAGAGAAGGCATCAATTCTCAGCGTCTACTTGTCAAATAAATTTTATATCATGTAGTTACGTACAGATCCTCTGGTAACGTATATGAATGTTACGTTGTATTCCCAATACTGGCATTGTCACTCTTGCCAATGTAGATTCCCAACTATGTAATTCTCGCAGCGAATCAGGGTCTCGAATTCTCTCATGGATGCAAGAGACACAATTTTATTGTCAATAACCATTTCGGGTGAACAGGGAGCGAACACAGAACGCAGCAGTCCTATGGAGTTAGATTAGTAGAATAGGGGGATATTTTTGACCAATTATGTGTTTGTTAGAGTATTTGCAATAATCTCATTGGTCAAAATCAGGCCGTCGGACGGTCGGTCCAACTTTTTGCGCTACTGGTCGGGCCAACCAGCTAAATGATAACGGTCAACCGCCTTTGACTTCTCAAAGTCGGCCCGACATTTGGTATGAAGTCGGCCCAACCTTGGACAACAATGTGGGGCCGACTTTGATTTTTGTAGATTCAAGGTATTCAAAAAATTAATAATAATTGATTGCGAGTATTTTGACTATAAATATTAATGGCCCTGCTTAGAATAAATACATATATTACATTTTTTTAAATTATATTACAAATAAAATTTCTATCGCTACGGGGTTTCGAACCTACATCTATACCTGAATCTATCGCCTAGCAGTCGGGAGTCTTACCCATTACTCTATGCCTACAGATTTGAAAGCCAATGAAAAAACCATCCTCATAAGCCACAACTCAAAGCAGTTAAAACTAAACGTTTCTTTAACTCTTTTTTCTCAATAATTTTTTTATTATTATGCGACATCATGAAGATGTAAAATAAATTAACTGTTAACGTGAATATAAGTGAAATAACTTTTAAATAAATAATTTATTAATAATAATATAAGAAAGAAGAAGATAATAATAATAATAATGATTTAATAATTTAATTTTTAGGGTTTTGTAGCCCCGGGCTGAAACCCTTAAATTTTTTTTCTTCAAAATTTTTGTTTTAATTTTTTTTCAACAATTTTTTGTTCAAACATTTTTCTTCAATTTTTTTTCTAAAATTTTCTTTTCAAACATTTCTTATCAACAATTTCTTTTGAACAATTTGTTTTCAAACACTTTTTAAAAATTTTCTTAAACAATTTTTTTCAAACATTTTTTTTTTCTTGGCGCCCACTTTGAAAATTTGTCTTCGTGTAATATTTTCTTTTTTCGCATTTTCGGCTATTTTACAACTTTTGATAATGACAGGGATGCTAGCGGTTCAGTCGTTCAAATTTTGGGAAAAAGGGGGGTTTTATTTTATAAAAAAGGGGATTTTTCGGGGAAAAAAGGGGATTTTTTAAAGTGTAAGGGGAGTGAAAATACCTTAATAAGTACTAGATTTTTATGACAATTGGTATTTTATTATTAGGAACTTTTGATACGTCATTTCCGCATATCAGTATCTCTTAAAAAAATGTAATTGCATCAAAACGACATCTTCCAATTAGCAGATAGTTTATTTCTTTTTTTTCTAATATAGCAGACCTAATTAATTCAGACTTCTTTTTCTCGATTTTTTCGGGCAATTGATCTACCTTGTTTCGCTTTTCTTTTTCTTTTTTGTACGACTGTAAAGTTGCAATGTCCTTTTTTCCTTTGTAATATTAGCTAACAACGCCTTTTATATAGCACAAAACTGGTTACTTGAAATCGATCGAAAAACTAACTTTTAAATACAGAAACCATGAAAAAAAAACAATAAAATCAATCTTGGATATAAGACAAATACAAGTAAAGATTCTGAAAACGTATTGAAATTACCTGAATGTTTCTTCCAGTTCAAGAATCTACGTTGCATGGAAAATACAAATGTTTAAGTCATGTAAGCAAGAAATTATGAAAAAGAAAAAAAATCTAAGTAAAAATGTACAGGTAGATCACGTCTTTTACAATGTATCTATTGTCACTTACCTTAAAACCTAAAACACGTATCAAATACTCCTTTTTACATTGCAATTTATACTTAAATCTTTTTCTCAAGACTTCTTCTTTGTTCTTATATAGATATACAGATATTTTTTCCGCAATATTCTCACAGACGCACGTTAGCAACCAATCATATTTACTCCTTACTAAAATAACCAATCACAGTCTTACAAAAATGAATCTAAACTTTGTGAAAAAAAGGGGAAATTGGGTCAAAATTCACGATTTTAGGGATTTTTCAAATTGAAGGGGGAAAAAAGGGGAAAAGGGGGAAAAAAGGGGACGGACTGGCATCCCTGTAATTACATAAAATGTGATTTTTAATGAGCATTTAAAATTCGCGCATCATGATGACTTCTAAAAGCCAATGTTATGCCGATGGTCGGGCCATCTATTGCCCAGAGTCGGGCGGACCGTACTTTCACGGTCTTTTTGAAACCATGAACCAGCGCTTGTACGACGGCCGGCCCATATTTGGGCCAAGGTTTGACCGACCATCGGGTGCATCAAGGTGACTTGCGGCTAACCGACTGCTGTATAGAGAGTCGGACCGAGCGCATTCTTGCGGTCGAGCCGACCAATCTGCCACAGTTTATCCGATCGTCGGCCCATAGTTGGGCCAGAATTGGGCCGACAGTTGGCTTTTCGCCCACCGCCGACGTCGGTTGCCAACGTCGGCGAGACCATGGCAGCTTGAAAACACCTTAGTCGGTAGGACCGACTTTGGGCCGATGGTTAATCTCTGGCATCCGACCGAATTTCGTACCTGGGCTAGCGGGTGGGAATGACGGGCCCCTATATGTAATTTTGAAAATTTAGAATTCAGGCTGATGCAATATCCGGGCCCGGGAGGATCCCCCCCCCCCCCCTCGACACGCCTGGTCAAAACTATTCCACTATTCTACTAATCTACCATCATCCTCTCCATGGGACTGCGCCCTAAACAGATTGCGATATTTGCGAGTAATATGTTTATGTTTTACGAGTTAGGGCACAATCCCGTGGAGGTAAATAAGTATAATAGTGGGACAGTTTTGACCAATGAGGTACGCGCACAAGCTCTAGCAGTCACCTCATTGGTCAAAACTGTTCCACTATTCTACTAATCTACCTCCGTGGGACTGCGCCCTTAGACTTTTACGATTATTTTGGTCACAATAGCAATGTTTTGAAAAGTTAAAATATTGTTAATAGAATGTAAGGATCACAGAAAATGTACATCCAATTACCTCATATTTCAGTAAATACGCACGTACTTAAATAAACATTGATCTGATGTTTTTCGAAAAAAATGCAAGAATAATATGCAGTACAATGTTTTTATTATTGAAATAGAATAAAAGATAAATTTTTTCAAGTTTCTTCATTCTTGGCTTTGTAATAAAAAAAAAACCAAAGCTCAAGCTGACATCCAGAAATGTAGAAATGTGAAAATCAACTCGTAATTGCATAAATTTAAAAAAAAATATAGCTTAAGAATCAGAAGATAGTGCGTTTTAAAAATGAAAAAATTAGTTTTATTTAAAAAAAAATAATAACGTAAAAGTCTAAAAATACTTTTAAAAAGAAATAAAAAGTTTCGGGGAAAGCTTTTACTATTTTGGAATTTATAAATATTTTTAAAAAGATTGAAATGTTTTTACTGTATTGAATAGAAATTTAATTAAAATAATTCAATGTCAGAATTTTTGAACTATATATTATTTTTCTTAATACAAACATCGAAAATGGCGGTTTTCGTGGTGCCACGCCCCCTACGAAAATGGCCAAATGCAGCTAAGGGGTACGAAAATGTAAACATGAGTCGAAAACCATACTTTTCGGCTCTTGTTTGCAAGTCACCCTTATCGTTTTCGTATCGAGTTCTCTTGGTTTACTCAAACCGACAAATTTCGATATTTCTATTAAGAAAAATAGTATACGCACCTCGAGACGACAATTGATGGATGAAACGAGCGTCAAGTTGACAACTCAGCCGCGATCTCTCGTCGCCGAGCTTTGTCTCGCGCGATGACAACCCCTCGGCCTTCGGCCTCGGGTTTGTCATATCGCGCTCGACACACTCGACGACGATCGCTCGCGCCTTCGTAGCCAACTTCACGCTCGTTTGCGTCCATCACTTTTCGTCTCTAGCTGCGTAATGTACTATTAATTGTTTCTTTTAAGACAAATTTTTAAGTTACCAAGCACGAAATTCGTTTTATCATTCAAGAAGCATAATTATATTCTGAAATATCGTAATTCAGGGTGGCCGCTGAACCGACAAACCGTGAAATGTCCGGGAATTTTCGGAGATCGGGAAATGACAGTGAATTTATTTTTTTACCGGGGGTTTCACAAGTTTTTAAAAGAAAAATCTATCCTATCACTTGAAATATCACAAATTTCATATCACAAGATATATAATGCAATTTAAAATAAGTTTGATTTCAACTTTGTTTTTAAATGCTAAGTTGAACTGTTAACTTTTTCAATTACAAAATCATTCAGTTTACAATATGCAATTCTAAAATCATTTACCATCAAAATTTGCCATTTTAGATCTTAATTTTGAAGGTTACATTTTCAATTAAAAGAATTTAAAAATGCAGTTTTGACGACTTATACAATAAAAGCTTAATAGCTTTTAAAATTGAAATTTTTTGACAAAAATCGTATTTAAGCTGATAAACTGTAAATATAAATAAATACATAATTTTTAAAATTGAACTGTAGTTCTTGTATTCGAAATTGAACAATAATTGATTGATTTTATAGAGCGATTCTAAATCTGTTAAAATTAAACAGTTTACAGATTTTGACGTTAAAAATTTAACTGCTTCAATTCCAAAGCCTTAGTAGTTGAGCAAATATAAACTTCCGATTGAAACTTTATAAACTATCTGTTGTTTCAGTCTAAAATATACGATTTTTAAAGAATTCAATTTGAAAATTGTTAACCAAGTAGAAGAACAATTTTATAATAATCAGAAATGTTTGGCTGCTTATTTTAAGTGAACAATTATACATTAAATATTCACAGCTAAACAGTTTCAATTTGAATTTTTTGGGGAAATGTAAAGTGATTTTTTAGTAAAAAAATATGATTTTAAGAGATTGTATTAAACGATTTCAAAACAAATTTTGATGTATAAATAATTTGTAATCTTTTAATTTTAAATGTTTTTCAACTTAAAATTGCCTACAATGATATAATTTTGAATAAATTGGTTGATTCATTCTTCAATTTAGGGCATTGAAAGTAAAAGCGTGCATTTATAATTAATACAACATTTTGATTCGATAAAACGATTACTTCAGACAAATAATTTTTTACGAAAAAGAAAAAATCTGCCTCAGCCCGGATTTGAACTGGGAATATGAATATCGTAAAGAGTGGAAATAGACGCCTAAGTTTTGCTGTTTAAAAAGAATCTTTTTATAGTTTATGCTTGAGTTCGAAAATTTTATGAATATGTTATACTTGTTGATTAATGATTATACCAAGATAGATGGTATGGTGATTGTCCTATGTTCCAATGCTGCAGCCTTGGCAGCCACGCTGCACAGTGGGCTGAATCGGGAATTTACTATTCAAAATCACCTACAGCCTACAATTCTCAACCGATTTTCAATTTTTTTGTTTAGAAATGATCAGCGATAGTTGCACAAGAGCGTCTATGGATTAGATACCTTTAAATTCAATAAGTGGTAATATTTTCTGATTAAGATTGGTCATTCGATATTATTTATTTATCTTATAAACAAATTTTATAAACAAATGCATAGTTTGGACATTTATAGACAGAAAGTAATCGTTTTTCTTTCTCATCGTCACCGACATTTACGTAAAACATTACTCTACTTTGAACTTACATTTTTTATAAAATTTATTTATAACATAAGCAAATAATATAAATTGACAATTCTCAATCACTAAACATCACCACTTATGAAATTTGAAGACGATTAGAAAGAAAAACAATCACTTTCTATCTATAAATGGTCTAAATATGCATTTGTTCATAAAATTTGTTTATAAGATAATCAAATAATATCGATTGACAATTCTTCATCACTAAACATCACCACTTATGTAATTTGAAGACGATTATAAAGAAAAGAGATCACTTTCTATCTATAAATGGTCAAACTATGCATTTGTTTATTAAATTTGTTTATAAGATGAACAAATAATATCGATTGACAATTCTTCTTCACTAAACATCATCACTTATGTAATTTGAAGACGATGAGAAAGAAAAACTATTATTTTCTGTCTATAAATGTCCAAACTATGCATTTGTTTCTAAAATTTGTTTATAAAATATATAAATAATATCGAATGATCAATCTTAATCACAAAATATTACCATTCATATATCTTAAAGGTACTCAGAAAGAAAAGCGATTACTTTCTGCCAATAAACGCCTAAGCTATGCATTTGTTTATAAAATAAACAAATTATACCATTCAACGCATTTCCATGATCAAACGTGATCCTGTTGATAACATCAAGCAATTTCAACTTAAAAATATACTTTGCAAGCAAAATTCCAATATGTTGACATTTTGTTAATATAATTTGTTTGTAGCAATTAGATTCGATATCCTGTAAATTATTTATATTCTGTGGATACTTCGTCATTCATTTTCGTCGCGAAGGGGATTAATTAAGTTATTGATTTGAAGAAAAATCTAATCCATACACGCTCTTGTGGAACAATCGCTGATCACTTCTAAACAAAAAAATTGAAAATCGGTTGAGAATTGTAGGCTGTAGGTGATTTTGAATAGTAAATTCCCGATTCAGCCCGCTGGCGCGGGTTCGATTCCCAAAGCGGGAAGCGAGGCTGAACGTGCTTTCTGAAAGCTTTGCTTCTGTCCCTTGGTGTTTGCAACTATTTAATTACATTATTACTTCATATTTGTTCTACATCTGGTTATAATTATTTTATATTCTTAGGTGGTATACAATTCAGGACATCCCTAAGACGTCTTTTGGAACATATCTTTTGGACATCCTAGGGATTCTCTTAAGACGTCTAATGTCAGTACGAAATATGTCCTGAGAACGTCCTATGTCATCAATACGTCTTCAGGACATCTTTAGAACATCTTTAGGACATTAGACGTCTTAGAGACGTTGTTTGGACTTACATTGGACGTCCTAGGAACATCCCAAGAACATTCTTGGGATGTTCGTGGTTTTGTTCCCACTGGTTCTACTGATCATAATACATCGTTGAATAGCTCACCCTTGCCACTTTATCGATCGTAGCAGATTCATCATTGGTTGTATGTGGTTACCCAGTGGTCACACAAGTCCTAAAGTTGCCCTATAGACGTCTTGTGGCGTACGTCCTGTCCTGAGATCTTTTAAAGACATGAAAAGATCCAAAAGATGTCTTAAGGACGCCAAATGGCATGACATAGAGGTACATTCTAAGAACGTCTTTAGGATGTCCTGGTGCCCACTGGGTACGTAGTTACGGCTGACCATATGAGTAGTTACCTACTGTGATTAGACTAA
>CAKNWW010326943.1:0-12813 GCA_932074435.1 Andricus kollari
CCAAACGAGTAGAGTAGAACCGGGACGGTAAGCATGTTAGTCGCAGATACCTTGTTCAACACCGACAGATTGGAAGACCAAATCTGTCGAAGAACATGCTTGCATCTGCTTCGGAGAGACTTATTTACTGGTGCTGCGTCCTGAATGCGGCTTTGAGGCATGCCCAGGTATGTATAGGTCGCTCCAGTGATAAGATGTCTAATAACACTTTTATTCACAAGCTCAGGGTCCTCGGGACCGCCAACAATCCTTCCGTTCTTCACTTGAATTTTTTGCACATTTATCCAATCCAAAGTCCATCCCAATCTCTCCTGTGTACTTCTCGACCATATTTATGGCATATATCTTCAGGTCGTGCATATAAAATACATGAGTGACCTTATGCTCGCGCTGGTGAGTGTCGCCAAAGAGGTACCCAGAAGAATTTCGTAGTGCGAGAGATAGAGGCAGAAGTGTGATGCAAAGAAGCACGGGGCTCATGTTATCGCCCTGAAAGATGCCCTGAAAGACGCCCCTCTGGAAGATGACGTTGTTCGTTGTCACACGCTAATTTCCAGATGAGATAGTAAATCTAGTTTTCCAAAGAGGCATCAATCTCTCTATGCATTTCACTATGTGTGGATGCACCTGCAAGCTTCCCAACAGACAGATGATAAGTCTATGAGAGGTTGAATCGAAAGCTTTCTGGTAGTCAATGCAGGCCATTGACAGGACGTGTTGATGGGCTGCAGCGTCTTTGCAGACACACCTGTCAATTAGCAGGTTCTCTCGACATTCCGCTACACCTTTTTTCGAGCCACGTTGTTCGTACATCTCACGCGACACAGGCTCAATTCGCCGAACAATCCTATTATTTAGAACAGCTGTAAAGATCTTACACAGCGTGTTCAAACAAGTTATTGGCCTATAATACTTTGGGTAGGAAAAGTTGCCTTTTTTCGTTAGGAGTATAGTGCGTCCTAACACCACCCACTGCGGAATTGACCTCTAAGTATCTTCTTTCAACTTCAGTGTTTTCGGGATCTTGTATACCTCTCTCCAAAAAGTCCCTACGTCGTTGGGCTTGGGTAGATTTTTGACAGAAACAGGGTAATCATTGAAAAAGCGAGACGGCTCAGCGAAAAACTGTTGTTTCTCCCTAATCCATCTATCCCTCTTCTGTATTCTCTTTTTTGCGTCGGATAACACCCGTATTCTGTCAAAAATATGCTGCTCAATTGTCAGCAGCTTTGACTTCTTCAGTGTGTGATTTAAGATCCTCAGCTCTTGAGCGATCTTTCGAACCCTTACCGTGAACGGCCTACCAGATGTTATGTGGTCAATCACACATTGAACACGGGACGTATTCTGTCTTACCAATCCTATCCTCTTGTTCAGTTGATGCAAGCGTCTTTTTGTCTTTTGATCCATCGTCGGTTTGAGGCTTCGATTTGAATCAGCCACAGCTCTCGCAGCACCATAAACTGAGCAATTGGTGGTCCAGAGGTTCGACTCTTGCGAAATTTCTCCACGAAGGAAAGCAATTATTTCAGCCAGATCTTAGTGCTTAGGAGGAAGTTGCATGTTAATGTTCCTTCTTGTCCTGAAATCGTGATCATCACTCAAAAGGTGCCTGCTTCCCGCGGTTGGTCTTAATGTCGCTTCCTCATCTACGGCTGCAGCTTGATCAACCAGTGGTTGGGGATGCGCTCTGCATACATATCCAAATTCCCAGAGGTAGGCACTCCGAAATCAAGGATTATCGGCATCCTTCGCCGACCCATTGTCGGGTGCTCTGCGCTTTCGATCGTTTTGAACCGAATTTACAAACTTTTGTTGTTTTGGTGGTGTCATTGTCGTTCCCACGAGCAGCTAGGAAAAGGGTTCGTTCGTCCTTGTAGAGCTCCGCGTGCAAGGATAAGGCTACATACTCTGAAAATAATTAAGATGGAAATACGACGACGAACCAGCGAAAAGCCCACATTGAGTGAACGAATCAACTCAAGGATGACTTTATAGACTACTGCCATTCCAGCATTATCCCTACTTATGGAGGCTTAATGGCGCGTAATCACACTCAGTGGTGCGAGAAACACCCAGAGCTTCAGCACTTTTCATTTCAGTAATTGCGAAATCAACGTGCCTACCTCTTGGAAAATGGATATGTACGCGAAACGCTTTTTCAACTGCTGCTTGAACAAGCTGCGGACAAAGATAAGGAAGCGAAATTAAGATCAACCGCGGAAAGCAGGCACCTTCTGAAAGATGATCGCGATTTCAGGACAAGGAGGAACATTGACATGCAAGTTCCTTCTAAACCCCAAGATCTAGCTGAAATGTATGCCTCCCTTCATGGAGAAATCCCGCAAGAGTCCGACCTCTGGACCATGAATTGGTTAGTTTATGGTGCTGCGAGAGCTTTGGCTGATTCAAATCGAAGGCTCAAACCGACGATGGATTAAAGAGCCAAATGACGCTTGCATCAATTGAACAAGAAGATTGGCCCAAGAGCTGAGGATCTTGAATCACACACTAAACAAGTCAAAGCTGCCATGGTGACTTTTTGGGGAGAGGTATACAAGATCCCGAAAACACTAAACCCATATGCGAAATTCGTTCGGATGCTAGAGATTGACCATCGGCCCAAAGCCGGCAAAATAAAGTACAAATTTTATCTGTCATGATAACTTTAATATTTGTTTCTTATTTTGCATTAAATTTTATCCTCAACTACCCTGCAAAATGTATCATTTCAATAAATTTGTATCAATCAAATTCATGATATGCATTGGTATGGAAAAAAACGTATTAGTATAGTCTTGTTTTCATAATTTAAAAAAATGCGCATCCTATAAAAAATATTTTGTTCTTAAACATGTTATTGCAGCTTGTGTTGTTTTTCCATATATTTATTTTTGTTATTTTAAATGCTATTTTTTAAGATTAAAACAAAAACTGCACATCCTATCATAAAGTGGTCATCAACAAATTTGTAGATCTTTCTTATATGCACAATTTTTCCTTATTGATCTTATTTCATATCTTGCATAGTTTGACCGCAAAATGGATTTTTTTATTTTTTATTTTTTTTTTGTGCGATGAAATTCTGAATTTTTCAAGAAATTCATAAAGTTGTTATGACAATATTGTTGGGTGATGAATTATTTTTTTATAGGATGCATATTTTTAGTTTAAATCGTAAAAAATATCATTGAAAATAAGCATATTAGGTTTTTGGAAAAACGACTTGGGCGGGGTGAAAATGCTCAACTTATTTAAATTGTTTGAGCTGAGGGGGGAAAAAATTGTGGCTCAAAATGCGTCAAGGGAATTTCTGTTTGTAATCGGTTAATATATTTTGTTCTATTTTTTTATTCAAACATCCCATTTTTTCAAACTTGAAAAAAAATCATATTATTTTACAAATTATGGCGAATGTTTTAAGTTTTCAGGTTTTACTAGTTGACAAGAATAAGAACTAAAAATAATAATATGTTTCTGTTGTTTAGGCTCAAGAAATTTAATTTTGTATTATTGTTCAACAGTAAAACTATACAAGGAATAATTCGCTTAAATTTTTAAACAAATGGAAATTTTGTTTTGTTTTATAATTGCGAAGAATAATCATTTTAACAATAGCTTCTGTTAATGAATTTTTTCTTACTGTCGCATCTCACTAATTTGGAAAAAAGGAAAATAAGCTTAAAATATAGTTATTTGTTTAAAAAGCGTTTTCTTAACATACAAATGTTTTAACGATTTTAGCTCTTGATGAATTTGCTTTCAAAAGTGAAAATAGTAGAGTTGTAGAAAATACTTTATTTAAAAAAATAAGCCATAACTTAATTAAATTCAATTATGTTTCAAAAATGTTTAAGAAGCGACATCAAGAAAATTGCAATAATGTTGATTTATTAACCCAAAGGCATTTTTGAATTTAAAATAGCAGTATTTCAAAAAATAAATTCCTACATTAAAAGTTTTTTTTCGAAAGTGTGCATTTTTTTTTAAATCACAAAAAATGTTCTCGAACAATGAATTGAAATATTTGCTTTTTGTATTTTTTATGAATAAATAATATTGATTGAAAAAAAATTGTGTTTACCGGTTTAAATTTGGGATTTTTTTAGTGCGAATATTATATAGTTCGGCAATTTTCTGTCAGGAAATTTATTATTCTGAAATTTCCAATTTCGAAACCTTCTAAATTTTCTTTTGAAATATTTCTAATTTTTCTTAAAATTTTCAAACAATTAAAAAAAATGTCCTTGAAATCTTCCCGATTTTTTTTTACAATTTTGAAAAGATTTTGAAGTCTCTTTGAAACAGTCTTTTAAAATTAATTTTACGAAATAAAATAAAGCACTTCAAATACGACTCAGAACCTTAAAGAAATTGGATAATTATATTGAATCCTCTCGAAATACCTAAAAAGCTTCGAAATTTTGTTGCTGTAATCTTTCACTAACGCTTCATTTTGTTTTGAATGTTTTGAAATCCTGATTGAAATTTCTAAATCTTCTCAATAGCCTTTAAAATAAATTGACTTTTTCCTAAACTTTTCAAAAGATTTTGAAAATTTCAAAAAATGACTATAGAATCTTTTAGAATCTTTTCTGACAATTTCGAAATGCCTTGGAATCTTTTTGAATATTCTCCTAAAATTACATTTTTTAATAAAAATATTGTAAACATTTTCTAGGATATTAAAAAAATATTTTTATTGTTTTGAAACCTTTACAAGTTTTGAATCACTTTTGAATTCTTTCACAGCTTTTCTACAAACCTTTACTAGCCTTAGTATATTTTTTCGACTTAAAAAATCATGTTGCGTCTATAAAAAAATGACTTTAATACTGCTTCTTTTAACAATTGAGATTCTAATTTTCCCAAAATTTTCAAACTATTAAAAACATTGAATTAAAATCTTATAGATTCTTTTTTGAAAATTTCGGATGATTAAAAACTTTTAAAACTCTTCAAAATCTTCGAAATCTTGTTGTTGCAATCTTATAACATCTACATTTTTTTTTTACTTTTTAAAATCTTTTCAAAACCTGTAAACCTTCTATCTTTTGAAACCAATCGACTTTTTTCTGAAATATTAAAAAAATTATGAAAATTAAAGAAATCTTGCCATAAAAGCTTCCAAAATATTTTTTTGACACTTTTTTGAAAAGCTTTGAAATATTTTTAAATATTCTGTTAAAATTGTTTGTTTTTTTTAATAAACAATGATTCAAAGATTTTCTAGGAATATTATGAAATTTTTGTTATTTTCTTGGAACATGAATAAATTTTAAATTATTTTTAAATCCTTTCGAAGCTTCAGAGCTAAAATTTTTAACCTAAACCTTTGACATTCTTTTTCGGAATTTTAGGAAATCATTAAAAATGTTTTAAAACCTCATAACTTTCAAACCTTCTAAATACCTTTTAAAATTATTAACTGATTCCCGGTCAGGTGCTCTAACCAATTGAGCTATAGAGGGATCAGAGATAGATACTAATTTTCTGACGTACGCTAATTTAGCAAGCATTTAAATTTTTCCTAAAACTGTCCAAGAAAATCTGGATAAATCAACAAATTTCCCTTGAATCTACGAATTTTTTTTACGATTTTGGAAATCTTTCGAAATGTTTTCAACTCCTTTTAAATATTATCTTATAATTAATTTTTCAAAATAAGAAATCATTATAAATTTTCCCAGAAATCTTAAGAAGTTTTTTTTTATTTTTTGCTTAGTTTTCAAAACTTTGTTTTACATTTTTTTAAATGTTTTAAAGGTAAATTTTTTATTTAAATCTGTTTCTCGAAATAAGTCTAAAATTTTGTCATGCTGTGTCCTGAAAAATTACTGCTTCCTGCAGACAAATGACCACAAAATAATATTAAACCAAATCCTGAAACGAGATTTCCGAACAACACGTTGCCATCGTTGACTGGAAAATTCGCAAATAATAAAATTTCTGATAGAAAACTGCCGACTTATAAAATTCCCGTATATAAACAATTTAAAACATTGTTGTTAATACATATTATTTATTTATTAAAAATACTACCATCACATATTTTTATCAATTTTATTTGTCTTTAAATTTAAAGTTTTCTATTTATTGCATGCATTTGAAATAAAAACAATTGCAAAAATATATATGTCTGAATAAAAAATTGTGTTTAGGAAGGCGCATAGTATTTTTGAAAACTAAGAAAAAATGTTCTCGAAAATCGAATTTGCAATTGAAAAAAAAGATTGAAAAGAAATTTCGAGTCTTCAAAAAATTTCTTTGACACAAATATTTCATTTTTTATAAATAAATACTATTTATTATAAAAATTTCTTTTAATTGTATGGATTCGAGAATTTTCTAGTTCGGATATTCTATATTTCTGCAATTTTCCATTTCGGTGATATTATAAACTGTTCGGCAATTTTATTATTCCGGAATTTTCCAATTCGGGATTTTTAAATTGACGAGAATTTCATTTTTCGAGATTTTTCAGTCGCCCCGGATTTTTTCTAAAATTTGGCTGTCTTACAAAATTGCAAAGTTTAATTTCAAAATATTCTAAATTTCTTTTCGAAATTGTAGGTTTCCTTTTTTAAATGTTTTTTTAATGTTTTCCTAAAATTTTGTTTCAAAGTAACAAAGTAATAAATTTACTATTCGTAAACTTTATCTTGAGGAAAATAATTTAATAACCTCCATTACTGATAATATATAAACACAAAGCAGACAGCCTCGAAATAAAATGTCAAATCGTACAATCTCACGTTTTGAAACTAAAAAAAGCCTATTCCTCACCACTTGAATTCAGTGCAGTATTTACTTCATTGGACAATAATAAATGTTTTGAAATATTTTTCAATGTTCTCTTAGAATTAATGTTTCGAAATGAAAAATGATTAAACAATGTTCCAAGAATTTTAAGAAAATTATTTTTATCTTTTCCAACCTTTCAAAATTTTTAAAACGTATCCAAATTTTGTTTCGAAAGCATGGGACATGGGACGTCTTTAGGACACCAATTGGCCTGACACAAACGTCCTAGGAACGTCTCTAGAACGTTCTCAGGACGTTAATGTTTTTTTCCCCGCTGGGCCCATTTTGTTTCAAATCTTTTCAAATTAAATTACTTTTAATTTTTTTTTTCACAATTTCTGAGTCTTCCGAATATACTTTAAAATGACGAATCTGCATAAACTTGTGAACATCTTAATATCATATCGAATTATTTGTAATTTTCCCAAAATTAAAGCAATCTGCCTAATTAAAAAAATTGCCTTAAAATCTTCCACATTATTGTTCGAAAATGTTCGAAATCTTTTGAAATCTTTGGACGTTTTTTTTTTAATATTTCCTTATAATTAATTTTAAAAAATGGAAAACCATTTAAAATTTTCCCATAAATCTTGACACATTCTTTATACTCTTAAAACCTTCCAGCATTTTTAAAAGGGTTTTAAAGTTTTTGTTCCAAATATTGAAAAATCTATATTTTATTTTAGAATTTTTAAAACCCTTTAAAGTTTGCAATTATTTTGTGATAACCTTAAAACTTCTAAACATCTCTTAATTTTACTAAAAAATCTTCTAAAAAATGTATGTATGTATGAATATTTAATCTCTCCCTCTTACGGGTTTGAGGGCCTCCGCTCCCTCTACATATATTTACATTCCATCCAAATGAGCGATCTTCCAGGGCTTCCGTTTCCTCTTACCGTAAAAATATATTTTCCACGATTTTGAAATAAACTTTTTGCTATTCACTTTTCTTTAATAGGGTTACCCGTTTGGCTCTGCCCAGTTCCCTTGCTTTCTCTTAATTCTTCCAATTTCTTCATCCACGTCACTCCCTGTCCATTACCATCCAAAATCCATCCTACACACTTGCCCACGCTCAACTTTTCATCTTCCTCTCCTGTACACCTCTCTAACGCATGTGCCCACGACTCCATTTCGTATCCACATACTCTGCACAGATTGTCCCCTCCATCCATCCAGTATCTACAAGCTCTCACTCATTCTCTCATTCTAAACCGTACCACCCTATTCCATTTGTCTTTCTTTTCTATTTTTTGCAAATATTCTGGTTCCGTCAACACTGTGACCATCATATACCATCTATTGTACTTCGAATCCATAATCTTTCTCCATCTCTCTTCTCCTTGTCTTAATAATAACTCTAATTCTATGTCCTGCCAATCCAGAACCCCATTTTGTATATCACGAACCCTCATTTTTTTGCTTTCTTCCTCCCATTTCGAATTTCTCAAATTGCCTTGAATCTCTTTGTTCCGAACTTCGTCCATGCATACTTCTGCTATTCTGCTCCCCTCTCCCCTTTTCAGCTTCCCTTCAAACCTCCAGGCTCTCTTAATTTGTCTGGTTACCATCTTTTCCCTTTCTAATTCTTCCCTTAACATGTATCCTGGGCAACTCTAACCAACCCCCATTATCCATCTCAGAAATCTCTCATTTATGCTTCCACTTTCCTATCTTCCTTCCATCCCCAGACCTCCTCTACATAACACAACACCGCCCAAACCAGCGCATCAAACAAACAAAGGCTCATTCTCCAATCGTCATTGAACTTTCTCTTTCCTATACCCAATACTTGGCCCATTACTTTGCTCGCACATTCGATTCTTTTCCTCACCTGCACCTCATTTCCCCCTCCTACCTTAACCCAAAAATCTAAGTAACAGAACTCCTCGACCCTTTTCACTGTTTGTCTGTTCATCTTCTAAACGTAAGCTATTTTGATCAGCGTATTGACGATTAGCGGACTGAATTGATACCCTTGCCTTAGACCTCTTCCTGTCCAGAAAACCTCCCCCTTTCTCCCACCTATCTTCACCCTAATCCTGGTTTCAGTGAAAATTTCTTTTAACCTCTCCATAAAACTTTCCTCTATTCCCCTATCTTTCATTGCCTGATATAGCACTTTCCTATTCACTGAGTCAAAAGCTGCTTTAAAATCTACGAACAAGGCGACTAATTTCCCTCTCTTTCTTCCCAAATTTCTGTTAACCAAGTAGTTGAGTACGTAAATGTTATCTATTGTCCCCATCCCTTTTCTAAATCCCGTCTGATTGTGTGGGATAATTTGTTTCTCTTCTATCTGACTCTCTAACCTTTTTCTTAGAATTTCTGCGTATATTTTATAACTCACCGGCATGATAGTGATCCCGCTGTACTCCTCTACCTTCTTGCTAACCCCTTTCTTGACAAGCAGTATCACCAGAAAAAGGGCATAAGCGCTTAAGTTTGAAATTTCACAAGGGTATAAGCGCAAAAATTTATCATAATAAAAGGGCATAAGCACCAACATTTTGTACAGCAAAGGGCATAAGCGTCAACATTTCGCGAGGAAGAACGGCATAAGCGTCAAAGTTTGAAATTCCTAAAGGCCATCAGTGCCAACGTTTTACAAAGCAAAATGGCATAAGCGTCAACATTTGACAAAGCAAGAGGGCATAAGAGCCAAAGTTCGAAATTCCAAGAAGGCATAAGCGCCAACATTTAGCATAGCAACAGGACATAGGCGCAACCTTTTGGCAAAGTAAAAGGACAAAAGCCCCAACTTTTCACAAACCAAAAGGGCATACACGCCAACATTTAGCACAGCAAAAGAACATAAGTGCCACCATTTAATAAAGCTCAAGGATACTGGCGCCAACATTTGTCAAACCAAAAGGGCGTAAGCGCCAAAATTTGGCACTAAGTACTACCTAACCTTACTGCGCAGCCATATGTGCTATTTAACGCTACTGCCGAGCCATGTGTGCTGCCGGGCTGACCCTTGTGGTGCTATGCACGGCCGTGTTGTAGGCGAACCTGAAATCCTTAAGGTGTGCTTCCCATTCCCGGTGGACTTGAGCTACGTATGCTGATATCATTGTTTTGATGACACATTCACTCGCTTTACAGGGTCCGCCCGCGGGTGATACACTGGAGTAAAGGAATGATGGATTCCGTAAGTCTCCGTCAACCCTTGAAACGCTTGGTTGACGAATTCTGTTTCGTTTCCCTAAACTAGCACTTTCGGTGCCCCTTATCTGTTCAGAATATGGTCTTCAAAAGCTTTTATAATGTTCTCGGCATTAGCTCTTCTCATGGGTGACAGTTCAACACATTTAGTATAGAGGTCTTCGAATAACACCAAGTATTCGAATCCTAGTGCCGTCTTTGGCCAAGGAACCATCAGGTCGGTGGCCACTACCCACAGTGAAATGTCGCGATACATGCCTGGCCAGTAATACTGAACCGAAGCTCTCCGGTATGTCTTGGCAATTCCCAGATGTGCGGCTTGTGAATCGTTGTGCACCTCGTAGAAGACTTCTTGTCTCCTCTCGACTGATACTACCTACTTCCATGCCTCTAGGTCAGGGCTCACCAAAAGGCAGTCAGTGACTGCAAATACTGCCAGTGGCAGTCGCGAGACTAGTTAAAATAGGCCCGAGAACAGGCCCTCATAAATCTTGTTGTTCGACTGGTTCCTAATCCTTCATGGTAAATTACAGTTTGAAATAAAAAAAATGAAATGTATGGTGAATTCCAGTAGAAAAAAATCAGATACTTCGGTGCAACGATCCGCGACCGTAACGACCTTAATCCTTTCCAGGATTCCTGGAAACCGAAGAAAAAAATAACAGAAAAAATTTGGTGGCAGTCATGCACTTCTCGTGTCAGTCAGCACCTGCTGAAAGTGGTCAGCCCTGCTCTAGGTCTTCGATTACGGGGTATTTCAACGGATTCGGACGGTGCCCATATAACATTTCATCTACGGTCTTCCAACCATGGAATGTTCTTGTTGTTTCCTCCATCTCGCGCAGTCGTTTACGGTACCACTCGTTCTCCACCGGCTCCATGACAGCTATGGTGATTGCTACTTCCTCCTCATATATCCGAAAAAGGGCGTCAGGGACGTGGTGCAAAACTCCTCTCCGGTTTATGACTTCGAAATCGTAATCGAGGAGGTCAAGTGCCCATCGCGTCAATCGACCACTTGCATTATGGAGACTATGGAGGCCAAACATTACTTTTTCTTGATCGAGTACTTTCTTTCTGCGTCCGACATCGTCCTACTGGCGAAAGCGCTCACCCTGTCAACGCCATCTTGCATCTGCGTCAAGACTGCACCGAGAACGAAGTCGCTCGCGTCGGTCTGGAGTACGAACGGGACTTCAAAGTCGGGATATGTTAAAATCGGTGCCATCACAATTTGTTCTTTAAGCTTAGCGAACCCGCTTTCCTGTTAGGTTTCCCATTCCCACGGGTCGCTCCTTCTAAGCTGTCTATTCAGTGGTACCCCGTCAGTCGCAAAGTCCGGTATAAAACGAAGGTACCAAGACGCTATTCCCAAGAACCGTCTCAGATGCTTTATTGTCCTTGGGGCTAGGTAGGAGAACAGATACTCGACCTTGTCCGGATCCGACCTGTCAACCCTTGTGATTCACTACGAATCCGAGATAACGTACTCTCAGTCTCCCGAATTTACATTTCTTGGGGTTTATGGCCAGTCCGGCACACGGTAAGCGGTCTATTGCTCGAACTACCCATTCCTGTTGGACCTTCAACGTCTCATTTACGATGACTATGTCATGGAGGTACGCATAGACTTTGGGCTCCATGTCCGGCCCTATTAGGGAGTCTACCAGTTTCTGGAATGTCGCAGGGGCTCTTGACAATACAAACGGCAGTCTTGTGAACTGAAAGAGCCCGATTCTAGGGACTGTAAACGCTGTGTACTCCCTACAAGGATCATGTCCATTTTTGGCAATGGGTACGCGTCCTGTTTAGCAACCTTGTTCAGCCTGCGATAGTCCACGCAGAATCTGTACGTTCCTTCGTCCTTCCGGGCCATTACTACTCGATAATACATTTGTTTTATCGGTGGGTGTCCCCCCAAGTCTATGCTATAAGTGATGCGATCGGTTGCTGGAAGTACCTCAGAAGGGGGCCTAATAATTCCAGTAACTAGCGTGTCCAGTACCTGCCGCTCCTCAGCGTTTATTTCTCAGAGGCCGCGACACTGGTCTACTGTTGTCGGATTTTCCTCCCTCCTCTCCACTTCCAGCTCAGTACCCTCTTGTGTATAGAGGTGGAGTAATTCCGGGTAGTCCGTTATGTACCAAGCTCGTTTGCTGCTATCATGTACGATTCGGAATGTATGGATGAAGTCCACACCAAAGAATACTTGTTCACCCATGCTCAGGACAATATCGATCTTCATCATTCGTCAAACACGATCGATTTCAATACGGAGGTAACACGTGGCCTGGACCTAGCTGACAGTACCGGCGGCGATCATGACTGCTTGGTTCGGTGCGGGTTGTATGGTCGCCCCGTATCGCTCAGCTATTACCAAGCCAAAATCTCCCATGACCGTTCGGGATTCACCGCCATCGATTAAAGCAAGGACCTTAGGGGTGTTACCAATTCGTGCTGTCGTAAAGACTCGCAAGGTAAGCCCTTTATCCTCCCTCGGAGGTTCGTTTACTTCTAATCGTAGCAATAACGAAGGGCCTTCATCCGGTGATACCGCTGGTGGCTTGTTTGACTTTAGCAGGGCCAGTATCACCTGATTCTCTTACCAGGGGTTCGGTTTTTTGCGCACCCTCATTCTTGTACTAAGAACGATGGTTTCTTCGACTTCCACCGTGCGCGTTACCGGGATCTGATTCACAGGCGTCAACGGTATCTCTGTGGAAGAAGAGCTCGCCTTCTTGGCTGCCTCCTCTACTGTCGTGTCCGTCAACTCCTGTCTGTGCCGTTCCGGTGGGTGCCCTTCGTCTTGTGGAGTCAGTCCGGGACTAGAAAAAAAAA
>CAKNWW010326946.1:0-35420 GCA_932074435.1 Andricus kollari
TTTTTACTGCTACTATTATAAATTTAAAAAATTCTTTCTTCAATAATTTTATTAATTAATTGCAGAGCATATTTATTAAGCAATAAAGTAGTATTTAACTGATTTAAATTTTCTTTTCTATATTTTACATTACAAATATTTATGCATCTATATATCAAACCTTTTATAAGACCAACTTTTGTATAAAAGGCATGGTGCGAATTAAAATTTAAATAAATACCTGACCAAGAGTTCTTTCTAAACCAATTAGTTTCTAAATTTCCATCCGGTGTTTTTTGAATCGTGATATCTAAATAATTTACTGAGTTATTTTCTTCCAATTCATGAGTGAATTGAATTGAGGAATCTATAGAATAAAATATATTGATAAAATCAAACACTTTGTTAGTTAGAATTATAGTTAAAATGTCGTCCACGTAACGGTTATAAAGAATCGGTGTAAAATCCAATAACGAAAAAGCTCTATTTTCCATGTCTTCTAACACTAAATTTGAAATAACCGGAGACGGAGGTGAACCCATAGGGCATCCCGATGATTGCTTGTAATATTTATTGTTAAATGAGAAAATCATATTGTTAAACACAATCCGTGTAGCCATTAGAATTTAATTTTTTGTTATCCTAGTTAAATTTTTCTTTGAATTTAATTTCTCCTCTATGCAATCCAAAGCAAGATCTAACGGAATACTGTCAAACATAGAAATTACATCCAATGATAATAATGAATGGTCTGACGGAACCACAATGTTATTTAAATTTTCTTTTAAATCCCAACTATTTTTTACTACCCTCCCAGAAATACCTGTTACAGGTTTTAAAACATGAGCAATATATCCCCATCGTTTTGATATTTCATTAATTTTATTTTCTATAGTTTGAACCAAATTGGTTTTAATATTTTTATATAAAATATCATTTTTGAGTAAATTTTCCACTGTTGATATATAATCAATACAATTTGTGGCCACAGTAATATTGCCTTTGTCGGCTTTTAAAAAAATTAAATCTTTGCATTCCTTTTGAAATTTGTTTATCAAATCTATTGATTTATCTAATTTTTTAAAACTATTCGTTTCATTATGATTTGAGATTAATTGGGTAACAGTTTTTCTAATTTTCATTTTCTTTTTCCTCTTGATCTATAGTCTTACTGCAATTTTTAATGTTTGCTATCATATTATTAACCGGCAATTTATCAACAGTGAATGTTTACATTCGATAAATTTCTCAAACATTTATGTATTCTGAAATCTTTGATGTTATCATCGTTATAATTGTAAAGTGAATTTGCAGGTTTGCTTATTGTCAACACCATGTCTGTTCGTTCAACGTTTGTTCATGTCATCGTCGTTAACTGTTGCCTTCGACTTATTTTAAAAATGTAGTACACATGTGTGGATCTTTTATATCTCGCTAGAGATTTAAAGATATTTTGATTTTTGACTCGATTGTCTTTACTGAAAAATTGCATTTTTATTGACTACGAAATAATGGACGTTAGATCATTTTTATTATTAATGTTTGTCCGACGATTTTCTCGACTTCAGGTAATGTTATTTGCTGCAAAACCTTATATATTTGTTCATTTCGTTGTTTAGACTTTCTTCATAAAAACTTTGTTCATTTCAATGAATTTTATATCATTATTTTATTTAGATCTTGAGAATGGCACAAAGCCGAGCCGAAACGTTGATTAAATTTTGACATCATAATTAAAATGAGTTTTTTTTTATAAGACTTGAAAGACCAAAAATTTTATTATTTTGATTTTATCGACAACAGTCTAAGAAAGGACTTTGGTTGGTTTATCACCAACCTAGATAACATAATCGACGTCTCGGAGACCTTTGAAGACCATTTGTACTCGTTAGAGAAGACAATGAATCGGTTCAAAGAAGTCGGGCTCACGTTGAGCCCCTACAAATGACATTTCTGCCAGTTGGAGGTAAAATTCTTGGGGTTTAAGGTGAATCAAAAAGATTTATTTGTAGACTACGATAAATTAAGTCCGATCTTGAAAAATTCATGTCTCAAAACCCTTAAACAGGTGCGCCGCTTCGTTGGCGCTACGTCATTGTACGGAAAATTGATCAAGGCTCACGCAAAGATCTGCGAGCCGCTCACTCGCATAACTAAGAAGAATTTGCATTTCTCTTGGGAACCCTGGTCTGTCGTGGCACCGATGTGATGGCTCAGTTGTCCCGAAGTAAAAGAGAATACTAATACTGCGACTAAAGGCAGTCAATTCAAGTACCATAATAGGATCATTCCTAGAACTGGTCGTGATGCAGTGGGGAACCCCACAGGTTCTGCACTCGGATAGCGGAACAAGATGCTATTGGCAATAGCATTTGGGATTCATCGTTCTCTTACACCCGGCTGCCACCCACACGCTGATTTAGTAGAGAGGACCAGTACGGTTCCCAAAACAATGATTTGGCCATTCATAGCACTAATAGGGTGACAGTTCAAGAATGATGACCTGGTCAAGAAGACGACTTACGTGCAGTCAAGCAAATGGGACATTTTCGAGGAGAAACTCAGCCCAATATTCGCGGCCCCGTTTATAGCGGTAGGAGCTATATCACCGAACGTGTACAAACTCGCTTTACAAGACGTTCGCCTAGCCGGCCGTTATCACGCGTCAAACCTTCAGCTCTGAGCTGGAATTTATCCAGCGTGTTCGACTTCATAACCGTTCTTATTCGCGATAAATTAAAGAGAAAGTTCGCACGAAATTCTGATCGCAAGTCAAACATAAAGACGCTAAGTTAAGGACTGAAATCCGGTTTGAACCCGGTGCGCGAAAAGTGTGCGCGACTAAGACTGCACAGTTTATTCACGGGGTAAACTAGCAGCTTGGCGGTTGCTGGCGGAGCTGCAGAGACTTTGGGACAGGACCCGGCTAAATGCACAGCGAAGGAAGGGTCCAGACAGATGGACCAGTGTTCGGCCAATGCGCCTGTGCCGGCAAGGCAGTGGATGGGCGTCTAGCGGCCACGAATAGCGCAGCCAGCTCGGTCGGATAGGGCTACGACCCCACGGACCAGCTGAGGAGAAGGTAAAGCTGAGGTTAAAGACGGACTCCCAGTTGAAGACGATTTGGCCACCCAAGATGAAGGGCCAAACCAAGGCAAATAGGCCCTTTGGTGGAAAGTGCCGGGGTACAGGCCACTGCTACCTGGGCTGTCTGAGGTTCAAGTGTCAGCAGCAGTAAAAGAGGGGGGAAGATAAGCAAAGCCTCATCTAGTTGTTTTAGGTTCAGAAATAATTTTTGTTGATTTGTGTACTTTTATATATCGGTTCGAGGCCGAGTTTGGGGGAGGGATTGCACATTAACACATTAAACGTAATAGACACTATATCTTGTTCAATCAATGACTTCAACCCTTCCGCAGTATGCTTAAGCGTAGCTATAAGCAGTATACAATTGGGTGAATTTTAGTAGCTGCAAACGAACGTATCGTTTCAAATTAAGGAAATATTTAATTTTGATTCCATTTGTCCCTTTGATGGGATAGTCGTGTTAGGCGTATTTTTGATATTAATTAGTCGCACTCAAAATTAAATTAAACAATCGTAAGTTTTATTTAGACTAAGGCGATCGTAACGTTATTTATAATTCAAATTAATAACCGATGACAAATTATGCTTATCACTGACCGCTTATACTGCATTAAGTCTAAGGTTAAGGGAAACTGATGATAAGGAATATAGCGTAGTACCTGGCTCCAACGATTACTGATGATTGTGGTGTTTGTATGTAAATAAAAAACCACTTTAGAAATTGAGAGAGATTCAGTACACACAAAAAATAATCGGATTAAAAAAAATAAAAACAACTGAAATAAATACAGACACAGAATCAACTTATACTTTACACTCAAAATATAAAAAGTCTTATACTAGATTAGCTAGATTAACGAAATATTTGATTACGACTCTTTTTTTTAGAAAACAACACACAATTCATTTTAGAATCCGAGGAACTTTCAGAATTATGAATTATGAACCAGCAGAGGGAAACATTTTTTAGAGAAAGGAGAGAAAGGGTGAACAATTTGAAACTTAGGTTAGACCGATCAGCTCATACAGGGTGTCCACGCTGGGGCTTACCAAAAATTATGCAACCTGTCTCACACAACAATGCTAACCTTATGGCCGTGTATGGCGGGTTGAATACTTTTTGGTAAGCCCCTGCGTGGACACCCTGTATATATTGAAAACCGTAGAAGAATAAGAAATGACAATTTAAAATTATAAGATACTGACGACAGTGAACCATCAGAGGACAGAAATATTTGAAATCAAAACAGATCACGTAGACTCTCGACAACGCGAGAAAGGTCAAACAGTCATCCGCGAAATCACATAAAGAATCAAGACTCAGATTTCGAACGCGAAAATAATAAAAACAACGAAAAGATTCCAGCAGCGTGTTTCCCTTTCGGTATGATACAAACTCCTTTTCAAATTATAAGCAATTGGGCAATTAAATTCTGTAATAATAAAGAAGATAGCCGCGCGCATTTTCTCGAGGAATTAAAAGGATTCAAAACAGGCTATAAAATAAAGGAGTAACCGAATGGCTACAGGCTCAAATCAGAAAAAAATCAACCGATGATTGAATTCCCAGCAGAAGAAGCAGTAAAAAATTCAGGAAATAATAATAACCAACAAAAGCAAAATTTCTAAAAATCAATCTATGGGAACGAAAACCAAAAATGAAGTCATCAGGGAAACCGGAAGGGCGGGTATTAGGACAAAAATATTACAACCTATTACCGAATTTCCAGAACTAATTAATTCGGATAAAGATGAGACAACGGAAACACGTTTCCATATAATTTCAATTTTTTAAATTTCAACACCCGTTTCGAAAAAAACTAATGGTACCGTCGATATAATTGGACAAGTAGTAATCCCAATTAGCCTAGCGTTCTAGGGTGGCTTTCCTTTGCCGAATCTCCAGTCGACATCAACCTCTGGATCCTCATCCACGCGAATTTTGGGGCGAGTTTCTCTGTAAAATTGCCCCGTTTACTTGGCAGCACGTAATTGAGGTTCTGCAACAGGTCCCCCCCTTGAACTGTTCGTTCCCACGTCGAAGGTTCTAGTATCTGGCCTGGTTCACGAACTCCTGATTCTGGTATTGGATGATAAGCTCTCTTAGGCGTGAAATTCTTTATATTCGAATTGTCCAAATCAGACTTAATTTATCATCGTCTACAAGTAAAACTTTTTGATTAACCTTAAACCCCAAGAATTTTACCTCCGACTGACAGTTATTACATTTCTCGGGGCTCAGCGTGAGCCCGGCTTCATTTAACCGATTTATTGTCATCTTGATCTCAAGGTTGATGACTTTAATCATCAACGTCTGAAATCCCTTTCCCGAAATTTAGAGGGCTGCTTTTTATGCACCATCCTTGCTAAGCGAGATTGGGTGATAGGCCTTATTGAGATTGATCGCGGATATATATCGAGCCGCGTTAAATCCTTTTAAGATTTCAGTCATAAATGGTATCGGTTTGCATCTTTCTTTGATACTTCATTCACTTTACGGAAGTCGATGCACAGCCGATACCCTCCGCCCGCTCTAGGATCTATAACCACTGCACTGCTCCATTCGCTGTCAGACGTCTCAAAAATATCTTGCTTTGTTAGGTAATTTGGTATCTCCACTAATGTAAGACATCACATATTTCTGGTGACATTTTGTGTTTCTTCTGTCGTATACTCTTATGACCGAGCGTATCGATGACGTGCTCCACGCATTTTGCTGCAGACCACTTACTTGGTTGATAAGAATTACTCTTTTTGAAAATTGGTCCGGGCGGGCCTTCTCGATATCTAAAATTAGGGCGATGCCCTCACAATATTCTGTATCTGTCATGGTTGATGACCCCGGACGGCTAATACCTGCACGGAGTATGTTCACCAAGTGAACTAGCAAAAAACCTTGATACGGCCGGACTGGATTCCATGATCAGTGATGCCGAGATGCTTATTGGTGCGAGGAAGAAGCCCGGGTGAACGAATGGGGCCCGCTTCACCTGCGGTGTTGGGCGCAGAATTGGCCAATATTTTGCCGCCTCATGGTTGCCTCGGGTTCCGCGACCCTCTATATTCCGGTGTCAGCTCACAGACTGACGAAACCGGGAAACCATGATCGTGGGCCGGCGAACATACCGAATGGTGTACAATCATAGGGTGAACTGGGCCCAATTCCAAGCCTTGAGTAAACTAAACGTTATTAGGTCGCGAATCCTGTGGTGAAAACGTGTTTTGACGCTGGAAGATCTGAAGCCCATAAGCGTAATTTCCGACTGAATTATATACTTCGAAGTCGCCCAACGCTCAGCTGTGTGACCTTAAGGCCACCCAGGTGCCATTCAGCTTTTGGCACGGTTGTTACGCCTTCGCTTGGGGGTGAATTACATGTAACAGTTCTGTAACAACTTTACAGAACAATGTTCTGTCAGAGATCCGTAAAAATTCTGTAACAGCGTTATATGTTAACAAATATTTTTTATAACAATTTAGGAACAGTCTTAAAGAGCAAAATTGTTCTGTAGCAGTACCTTAACGAATATGTAACAGCGTTAAAATGTAAATTTGTTCTGTGATCGATCCGTGACAATTCCATAACGGTGTCACAACTTTCTGTCATGGCTTGTAACAATTCCGGAACAGTCCCCTATACAAACAATCGCAACGCTTGAAACTGTTGAAAAATCGCATTTGCAGGGGATTCGGACCCTACCTAAATCCTAATATTTATGTAACTAGGTGTAAGAACGTTAAACAACAGTGTGCCCTTTATGTTTCATTTGTGTAAGGTGTGTGACATTCTAGTGAAGTAGCAGTTCTATCACTCTGTGATATACCCGTTACATCACACAATTCCAGAATTGTTACGTTTCCTTGCAGTAACAGCTTTACATAACAGTGTGCTCTTTATGTTCCATTTCTGTAACACGTTTGACATTCTACTGACGTAGCAGTTCTATCACTCTGTGATATAACGATTACATCGTAGAATACCAGAACTGTTAAGTACCTTACAGTAACAACGTTACAGAACAGTGTGACCTTTATGTTCCATTTCTGTGACACGTGTGACATTCTAGTGAAGTAGCAGTTCTATCACTCTGTGATATACCAGTTACATCACAGAATTCCAGGACTGTTACGTACCATTACAGTAATTCTAGTATTTATTGTAATTTATTATTTCACTTAAATTCAATTTGCTTAACTTCAATCAACATTTAAAATGCCAAATGTAATATTAGCCTAGAATATAAGAGTTCGACAGCTAATCTCTGACCACGGGATTCCAAGTTAATAGAAATTTAATTATTATTGGTCAGATTATGTGGGTTGGCTGCAGTGAACGTTTTGACTTCATCAGACACTGAGATGAAGAGGCTTTCAAGCGCATGCGCAGTGGATGAGATTCCCGCTTTTTCAAGAGAGCTAGGGACCCAGGATTAGAATGCTGCAGAGGACCTGCGTGTTGACCGAAGTCAGCACACTCCTTGTGACATCGGCGGGTAGCAGACGACGAGAGCCAGTATAGCGAAACCCGAGATCCGTCTGTGCGCCGCCACGTTGCAGATACCATAACTGACGGTCTTCTCTTTCCCTCGGTCGTTCCTCTCACTGTTATTATTTATAGCCTTCTTACGCGCGTGGCGTACCGACTCACGCGAGACGAAGGACGGAGACGCCACTCTGTTCTCATTCATTATTCTGAAATCCGCAAGAGAAGTTGACTGTTGGACTCGGACTACGACAATTAATTAACTTCAAAAATCAAAAAAAAAATTAGAGAAACGACCAGAGCAGGAGGATACTGCCCGGTAGGTGTCACTCAATTTTCTGTCTGTAGGCCTTACAATCATTCGCGTTTCAACGTCGTGAGCCGAACTGGTAGGCACATGCCCTTGAAATTAGTCAATTGCTGACCGCGAACAAGTTTATTATCCTCCCGTCGCGTAGATTATAGTCGAGTCAGTCAATCTCAGTCATTAAAGTGAAAATTCAAATGACACTCGTCAAAATAGCATCCTTGACGCCCTCGATACACAATGTACTATTTCGATGCCAAAATGGCCGTGGAGTACGCGGTATGACGCACAGGCCGTCGTTCATGTTGATCGCATTTCGCTGGGGCATCATATTTACATCATCACTCAACTGTATATTTGTTTAATCGTGAAAGGACAGCTTTTGATTTTATTTTACCCATCGTGCGTTATTCCTGACCTCCCCACTTTACTGGAGCTGTCGGGAAAATAACTCACATTGAACCATCGCAAAAATACTAGTATTTAAAATGTAAAAATTTGGGTATTTTTGTTATAAAACTATCTGGTGCCCTTCAGACACAATGATCAGTCCTAATTGGCTTAGATTAATTACTTCAAATGACGCATCAGTAACGCAAAGGTTGAAACGAAGAACTGAGCCAGGTTCAAATCGAAAAATAAATAAATTATTTATGAAAATAATTAAATGAATTCATTAATTTTATAATTTAACTGAAGTGATAGGTGAAGAAAAACTCAAAATAAAAATTAATCAGAACAAATAAAGTTGCAGTCATTATGAAAGTTGAATTGAAATTTGAGGTGACTATGAATAATAGATAGAGAATGAGTTAGCACATGGCTATTGGATTTGAATAGGGATTCGGATGGTGGTAAACAAGCTGGCCAGCTAAATTAAGAAAAATAAAAATAAACTTGGTACAATTAGAGAATTATTTTAATTTAAAATCCAAAATCGTGATTTGAAAGAATGAATGAACCTGTATTCGATCAAAAATCTTTTTGGAACATTTGTTCACGCGATTATTGAGACAAGTGGTCCAAGAAATTTAAGTGGTGAGCAGATATTACGAAATGCCAACTAACCGGTACAAATACAATAATCATATAACACACATTTCGGACCTTCTACTCAATCACGTTCCAGTTCTGGGTGTTTGTAACTTGTCATTCACTGTTGGAAATAGAACAGCGGAGCTGGAATTCTTGGTCGTGGAGAACTTTAGCGATAGCTATGTGCTGGGAACGGAGTTCCTTCAAGCCTTTAACGTGACCATCAATTTCAATTAAGGCTAAAGGGTTGGTCAAATTGTTTATTTTTCTTCTTGAAGTATCAAAGAAAAACAGACAAAGTCAACTGAAGTTTCACTTGACGTAACAGAGTCATAACATCAATGTAACAATTGAATAATTACCCTCTAATTAAACAATGGTGATAGACGGTCAGTTAGAAATGGTTTATTTATACTCTTTGATGTACCAAGGATGAACAGAAAACGACCATAAGGTTGACTTGATGTAACCTTAAGACAACCTCAATGTTACCTGGAAAAATAAATTCAATAATTAAATAACGACGATTTTCGGTGGAATTGGCCAACAATAATCCAGATTGACCTCAGGCCTCAAACATGATTACCTGAATTTGAGTTTCCCGCCAGGATAATTAAAAATATTTAAAAATTGATTTTTGAAATTTTTTTTTGGTTTGTTTACCACCTTAAAAAAGTCGGACGAACGCGACATAGAGATTCCTCCCTACGTACTATCAAAGTCTGAGGATGATCTCAGGAGTAATGGTAGTGGGGCGGATCAATACGAAGAAATCTTGGGTGCAGCCCGGAGATTATTCGAATTTCCGCAGTCACTGATGACCTCGATCCCTTACCCACAGTCGAACCGCATTGGCGCGATTGGTAGCCGCGTTTTAGGATACGCCCTTTCTGACTATGAGACAATTACTGCACAAGCACGATCACGAAATGCGGTGTCTTTGCGAGTTGACATAGCATCGCAACCCCTTGACTCTCAAGATGGAGCCGTTTAAAGGTTTTGCACACATCCTCGCGGGCGTTTTGAGGGGATTAGTCCCACGCGCACCAATCCAAATAGGGGATGGGAAAGTATTCCGTTAGCGCCATAATCACCATGTGACCAAATACAAACTCAATCAGTTGAGGAAATCATTAAGCCAGAATCAGTGCAAAATAATTTTAGTCCGGCTATGAGTACAGCTTTCAAGTTTGCAGGGGCATCGCCTGGTATAGGGGCAAATATTGTGGCTACCACACCTTTTGCGGCTGCACCACAGAGGTTTAACAGCTCGCTCCAGCATGCCAGTAGTGAGCTAGGCTACCGGATGCGTCGTCGGCTTACGGATAGAGGGTTCCTGTACCGAGAGTTACTGCTGAATATGTTTTAAAACTAAATAAGTAATAACGGAAAATGTGACTGAGATGGTATCAATGGAAAAACTTCAATCCAATGCGTAAGAAATCGTTCCGAAGGCTGCATGGTACTAGGAAGTGGTGTCTACCTAGATACGTATGGTCTCAAAGAGTATATAGTCTTACCCTTGCATGCGTGGCTCTGCAGGGTCGGATGAGCCCTTTCCCTAGCTGCACGTGGGAACAAAAATGATAAGACCAAACCTAGTTGTAAATGGGTTCAGAAACAATCGAACGTGCAGGGCTCCCGACAATGGGTCGGACGACAATGCCGATTATTCTAGAGTTGGGGGAGTGAATCCAGATGGAGTCAATACGACCGACCGGCAACATATTAATAGTTTTGAGTAGAATGATCGGCTAACGGCTGACCTGCTAGAGTGCCACGAAAGCAGTATGGCCCCCAAGCAAAAACGTTACATGGCATGACTGCATTTTCTATGTAGAGATAAATATAGGCAGCAAAAGACAGGTGACAAAGAGATCAACCGCGGGTCGGTATCCAGTAAAGACGAGCGACGTTTTAGGATCAGGAGAAACAGCAACAACCAGGGTTGTCTCAAGCCGAAACATCTGGCTGAACTGGATGATGCGCTTCGTAAATATTTTTTCGAAGAGTCCGATCTCTGGACCATCAATTGTAGTGTGTATGATGCAGAAAGAATTTTGGCGGATGTGAAGATAGGCTGAGCAAGGCAGCACGGGTCTTGCATTTAGTGTGCGAATGCCAAAAAAAAATCTGGCAGGAAGTTCACTGCCAGGGTCCGACAGTTCGCGCGCAAACTACGGATCCGTCATCACACACTCAACAAGTCAAACCTGCTGACTCAGAGAAAATGAACTGTTATTCTCTGATTCCTCTCGATTCTTCCGAGACTCAACAGTTACTGTCGGCCGCCCACGCAAATAAGAGGAGGTCGAGGCATTTTGGCAAGAAGTCAACAATGTCGAGTATCCATTGAATGAATACACAGTAAACAAAAATAGCTGCAAAGTGTTGTGCAGTGCCCTTATAACACAAGAGGAGAAATGCCCACCTGTCACTATGGAAGATATACAAAAGATATTAAGAGGCATGCAGAATTATTTCGCTTCGTGACCAGATGGTATCAAGAGCTTCTGGTGGAAGAAGATTCCTTCAACCCACCAGCCTCTGGCCTGCATTTTAAGATCATATCTAAAGTTGGAAGGTCCTATTCCGGAGTGGTTGGTAGAAGGATGCACAGTGTCCCTCCTGCAGAAGGGCAACTTGTCAGACCCTAAGGATTACAGGATAATAACTTTTCTGAACAAGCTGCATAAGAACTTCACAGCTATCCTAAATAATATGATTGTTCGGACAATCGGACCTGTGTTGCGAGACATGTACAAATGCTGTTTAGAAATTCACGGCTATCATAAATGACAGGCTTATCATCTGTCTGTTGAAAAGCTTAAAGGTTTATCTGCACATAGTGAGGTGCATAGAAAGATTGATGCAGCTTTGGCAAACCAGATTTACTATTTTATCTGGAAAACATCGTGTCACAACTAACAACGCCACCTTTCATTGTGGCGCCATGAGCCCTCTCATCTTTTGTCTGACACTATTGCCACTATCTCTCACACTTCGCGATTCCCAATGGTACTTCTGCCGCAATCTTGGATATCGAAAGCATAAGATCACTCATTTATTTTACATGGATGATTACAACATCTATGCTGGAAATGCAGAGCAACTACTTCTAGCTCTAAGGATTGTCGAGAAGTAAACTAGAGAAATTGGAATGGATATTGGGTTAGAAAAATGCGCAAAGGTAGATCTGAGTCGAGGAAAACTTACTGGCATCTCCGAGGGCCCAGAGCTCGTCAACAGAAGTGCTATACGACACCTTGGCTCTGGAGAGACCTATAAATACACGGGCGTGTCACTGAGCCGCATTCAGAACGTAACATCTATCAAAGATGCTCTTCGATGCAAATGAAAATGTTTTATCTGACGAATTTGGTCTTCTGAACTGTCGGCGAATAATAAAGTATCTGTAGCGAACCTGTTTGCCGTCCCGGTACTACTCTATTAATTTGGAATGGTTCAATAGACGAAGGACGAGCTCAGATCCCTTGGCATCGGGTTACGAAAGGCTATGCACATGGAAAAAAGCTTCCACCTTAAGTGGTCCGCCCGCCAATTTACATTTCACGCTGTGAAGCTTGTCACGAAATACTGAATCTGGATATGTCTTTACAACAGGATCATTCTGATTACAGCACATATAGTCGCAAATGCGCTAGACCCTCTTCTTAAAATATCCAGGAATCACAAAAAAGTGAGCAACGGAGCCTTTCTGTACAAAGCAGCAGAGAAGGCTGCTGAAATACTTGGCCTTGGCTTCAATATGAGGGGTAGCAAAATGCATGAAACATAATCCGTCTCGATTAGTCACTCCTGTAGGCCACGATCAAGAAAGCACAGGAAAAAACTTCCGTGAACAGCTCCTCGACTCACGCGGATTGAAGTCGGGCACGGAAGGTTTCATTTTAGCGTGTGAGCATGGAGTAAATTTACTTTAGCATAGCGTCGCCAAATTTTGAGCCAAGACATTCCAGATGATAGCTGCGAAGCATGTCATGCACACCTTGAACACCTAGGAAACATATTATCTGGTGGTCCAACTCAAGCGGAAACGACGTACTATACACTGAAAAAATAATTACTTGTACCAAGTGAATTTTCTTGGCTGAAGTAAGTGAAAGTCCTGATTATTTTCAAAGAAATATTTCTTTGAGGCAAATAAATATATGCACTTTGAATGAAAGAAATTTCTTTCAGCCAGACAAATGTTAATAGGATTAAGTTAATATCGTTTGATTTAAAAATACGACCTATTGGTGGAAGGAAAATATTTCTTTGAGTCAAAGAAATATTAATTGAAGACAACAAAATATTTATTTGACCCAAAACCATGCGCGAGTGCAATAAAGTAGTTCTTACTTCAACTGTAGTACATATTTTCCTAAATGAACAAATTGATTCTTTCAGCCTTAATTATCATTAAGATTGTTATTATTACACATATTTAATTTAAAGAATTCACATAATTTAAAATCTTGATGAACCTGAAACAGGAAAATTCGATGAAAAATCCACCTCCAGCAGGAACCGAACTTGGGTCCGACGAGTGTAAAGTCCACAGAGATGACCACGACGACGCTGTCGCAACATGGAAATTCTAAGGTGGAAAGTCGTATTTAACCCTCACAATAAATGCCAAAGAAATATTTCTTCAAATCAAAAACATGGATATTGAATTCAACAACATATTTCTTTAATCTAAAGAAGCATTACATCGAAACAAATTACGCAAAATGATTAAATATTTGATTTAAAATAATAACTACTTCATTGGAATAACTGTTCATTTGTTATAAATAATTTAATTCCAGTAAGCAAATTAAATATTTCCTTCAACTGAAGAAATAAATATTTATGTAAGCACAATATCTTGTTCATCTAAATAAATGCGCTTCATTGGTATAAATGCATGAACTCTTTGTAAAAAATAAATATATTTTTAATGTAATTTATATTATTTTGAATTGAACCATTATTTCTTTGATTTCAATAAATCTAAAGACTTGAATCAAGTATGCAAAATTAATTGATTCAAATGCGTCCGAATCAATTCAAAGAATATTTTCTTGATGCTAAGAAATAGGATTCAAGTAAATGTATTTTCTGGGTTCTAAAAATTCTTTTTTTCAGTGTACATCCAGAGGCACTATGCCGCATTAAGAGTGCTTTATTACCATTTCTGTCACTCTTACGGGATTAGAACTGATTCCGCGCAGCCAAACGCTCCTTGGCAAATACTCAATTCTCGAAAATGACAAATGCCGAATATACTGGAACTACACATTATCATCAATTTATTGTGTCGCTCACTCAAGGCCTGACATAGTTCTCCTTGACTGCGAGAAATGAACCATGCAAAAGAGCAGAGGCCTACATGGTGACACCCTGAAAGGCGACCCTCTGGAAGATGCCGCTATTTGTTGTCATACGATAATGTCCAGAAGAGATGGTGAAGACGCATCTGTCAATTAGCTCCTTATGACCTCCCTTTAGCCGATGATGTTGCAAGTGTCTTTCTCTAATTTCATTGATGTTATCTTGTAAACCTCTCTCTTTAAAAAGTCAACAGCTTTGACTTGTTCAGTGTGTGATGGTAGATCACCAGTTCCTGGGCCAACTTTCGAACACTTTCCGTAAACACGCACCATAAACTGAACCATTGATGGCCTATAGGTCAGACTCATCTAAGATGTCTTGATATTGCTTCCTGCTCTTCGTCTGCGGCTTCTTGATACAGCAGTTAGAAGAACGCTCTGCGTTCACAACCAGTTTGCGAGATATAGACAGCTTGATTTTGCAAAGACCAATGCGAAACGTTCTGAAGGTCTGGGTATATCTGACACCACAGTGTGTGCATACGCGCCGTAAAGCATGTGTAAACAAGAATAATGCTGGCATCGCAGCATTTCAACAAGTCATTCTAGAGTCGATTCTTCCACTTAATTTGAGCGCTTTGTCTGTTCGTCCTCGCGTTTACATATAAATTATTTTTAGCACCCTAAATTCTGAGGTGATTGGCAGTGTTTGCCGACAAGTGCTACTTTCATTATTTATAACGCTATAACATCAAAGTGGTTAACTGTACAAAAAAAGGTTTAAACAGAGAAAAGTATTCGAATACTGAAACCGTCATATAAACATATGTTGCTTTAGTTGAAAGTTAGCTAGTTCTCAACATAAAAATAGCGAAATTCTAAGATTGAATTGAAATAAAAATGATTAAAGCCATTCTTGAGTTTATATAAGTTGCGGACATTTATGATAGATAGTAGATAGATGGTCAAGAGTTATTAAAATTGTATTCTATTATTCTTCTATTATTTATTTTATTTTACATTTTAGTGAAGGATCACTATTGAATTGAAATGAGAAATCAAAGCGAGTTTCAACTTCAAAAGTGCCATACAGCTACATACTTCTACACAAATTTTTATACCGACACAGTGGGCTCTTTTCTTGAGTAGCGTCACATGTGCTGAATCTGTAATCTGAAAGTAAAAATACAAAATTAATATTTTATATGCAATAATAATGTCAAACAATCAAACTAACATCAAGTATAATCAGATACAATTAGACTGGAACCTGTATTCATGCAGGGTTTCGGGCATGGCTTGCAGTAGTAAACAGTTAGGGCCGTGTAAACCATTTCTGTTGGATTTTCCTCCTTTGTCAAAAATATTTTTTAAATTTTGTTCATATTTTTATATTTAATTTAAACTTGAAGAAAAACTTCAATATCATTCTTAAATAACACCTTTCGTATCACCTCGCTAAACTTAAAAATGAAGTGACGCATGCTGATAGCTGATGCAATTATCACCTGAGGGTACTGCCCGTTTTGTCGCTAGGATACTGCTCGACTCATCTGAGCCCGCAGCGCCTTTCTCTCGCCCTCGCGGATCCCCGGATCCACAAAATGCTGACAACGTCGTTCCTTTCGAAAATTGTCAAGATCTTCTACCGCATCAATGACTCATGGCTACCTTTGTTGCGCGCCGACACCATGCGCCAGAGATGAAATTAGATCTATATGTAATCGTCCGCAAAAAAAAGGGACCTGATGCGGAAAAAATCGATTTTAATTTTCTTACGCCAATCGATAGTTTCTGAGTTACTCTTTAATTTCCAATAATCAGAAATGTTTTAAGCTAATTACTGTTCTTATTATTAAGCTACAAACATAGGCATGATAAGCGTACGCGGAGACCGAACAAGATGCCTACGAAAGCCAGCCCCAAAACTTACCACAACCGCTATACGCGACGTGTCCGTGAGCTCCACTGCATCGTGCCTAAACGTGTAGTGGTAAGTGGAGGGGTAGCTTTACGTAGACGCATCCCCACTAATAAAAATGCTGGCTTGCGGACTGTGCTACGATCGCCCGTCCTGTAAAATTCAGCTTTGATGCATTAGATCCTTTTCTTCGCGGACGGTCACATATGCTGATATCAATGAGAAAACGTTAGGCATACGATTGGTAGGCTTTGTTTTTATAAACAAATGGATTGTTTAGACATTCCACAAATATGAGTCAACCGTCCGACATAATTTCTTTGATATTTTTAATATTAAATTCCTTGCAGGTTCTCCTTTGATATCTGCCGACAGGAAGTTGACGTCATATTTTTTTTAAGAATTGGACAAAAAACGTAAGTCTAACGTTGGGCAGCATTTAGGTTTATCAACAAATTGATTTTTTAAACATTCCATAAGTATACTTCATTCGTCTGACGTAACATCTTTGAATATTTTTTATTAAAAAGTTTCCTTTGATTTTTGCAGACATCTTGCGTCAGGGGTCTCATATTTCATATAATATTAAACAATTCTTGCTAAGCACAATTCCATTCTGATGGCGCCATCCTAGTTTCAGGAATCCCAATCACGCATCAACACTTTTCTCTAAATCGAAATTTAAATAATTTCACCATATTACAACATTTCTTGGAAATAGATAGAGGGAGTAAACAATATATGAGTGGAGGGGTTGAAATAATACTAATAATAGGGGAATTTCTTATTCTCCACCACTCAACGTATCAGTGCTACGAAGCCTGATATTATCCTTGATATTATCAAACACTTATTTTCAAGCTGAGCAGGCTATACCAAGGCTACAAAGACCATCTTGTAGTTCGCATAATCGGCTGCCTTGGAGGTATGAAAGCTTCATTTCTTAGCCAACTCAACAAGATTCCGGCTTGCCAGCGTCAGGCTCATTCCATCGCGAACCGGACGAAAAAGGCTGCTGTTCTGGGATCACTTCATCTGGTCCGTCCACACTGTTCCTCATAACTATTCTAGGACAGAAGGAGCAGAAGTGGATGACGTACACGTTCCAGTTGCGTCGGAATTGGTTGCTTTAAGGAACCAATATCGCAGCTTTCGGAGCATACAACTTGTCACATAATATAAGAGCTATACAGGGTGTCCCAGGCTCAAGTGTCCGGACTTATATAGCTATATAAACATAAGAAAATGAAACAAAAGTTCCCTTTCCAAAAATCAGTACGTGAGTGGGAGTCCAACGTAGTGTAGTGACTGCTGCTCTCCCCTCGCGCAATAACACTACGCTGGACTCCCGCTTACTTACGCACGACTGTTGATATCTAGCTTCTGATTGGTCCAGCTTTAACATGTAAAGACTCAAAAACTAAATTTTAAACTGATTTTTGGAAAAGAAATTTCAGATTTATTTTTTTAATTTTTATACAGCCATATAAGTCCTGACACTGGAGTCTGGGACACCCTGTATAAGGCTCGTTATTAGCTTCAGTCCACTATTATATGCTAAACGGTGATGAAAAACCTTCACGAATTAAGGATCCGATTAAATATATTTCAGAAACATATCCAAGATCCTAAACAGTTAATGCAAGTGCGATCAGATATTTAAAGTCTTACAAGGAAGTTGAAATTATTATATTGAAAATTTTATGAAGTGAAAAATGGATTTCGATAAATTCAACCAAGTAGTTCTCGAAGTTGAACACCTTCTTTCTACAAAGAGGCTTGCTTATCTGGAGTTACCCTTGCATGCTACGGAGAGGAAACGATGTGGATACTATAAGGATACGCTGTGGCGTATCCGTTCCGTTCATTCGGTCCGCTAGGGTAAACAAAAAATATGAAATCAATGGCATGAAGAAAGCGTCGACTAGGTACGGATTGAGATTCTTCGCAATTGTGGACAACAGGTTTTTAGTCTTTCTACCCAAGAGGATGATTTGGAGAGGTCGGTTCGCGTGAACAAATATAATTTTTGCATGCAAAAATATCACTTCAGTTTCGAGTCTCGACATATCTCAGTGATTCGTAATCCTACAATAAACCAAGGATCTGATAATAATCGCGACTCATTTATAACAGAATAAATCTTAAATCGAAACTTGAAATATTCTAAATGCTAACCTAGGATCGAGCTAGACAAACTTCCAGAAAACTTAATTTAAATGTTTCAACAAAACTCAAAATAATCATTCACAGATCTCCGTGATGATTTAAACTCAAATTCCTTAACAAAAATCAAATTAAAAAAAAACAACAATTTTTCATGTTGTCTTCAGAAGCCTAGTCGTCAGAAAAATCTAACCTCAAAATTGACTATAGTCTAGCCTCGCTAAATTAGTAATGACCCATGACTCGTCATAACCTAATTTATTTGGTTAGTAATAGACAAGCTCAAAATCACCACAAAATATTAAACAATCTAGACCTCTGCAATTCCACAAAAATCCCAATAAACCACATCATAATGTTCAATGTTCAATCCAATAATTAAAAAACCCGTGGCATAATTATCCCAATAAAATTGGTAACCTTAACATAGATCAATGTTACACTCAGATTTTGCCGAATGACTTTTCAATAAGCATGACTTGAATTAATCTGACAGAATCAATCCAAAAATAAGAAACTAATAATCTCAACATAGTCCTATAACACACTCAAAATTTATACACAATTCTCGACGTAACAGTTGACTGGGGGCTCAGTTCACGAATTACACACAATATATATCACAATTGGGGAGTCATTGCAAGAATAACACAGCCACACAAAAAAAAACTCTTTTTTCGGTTCAAGAGGTCCGACCATGTTGACTATATGTTTTTTTTTTGTCGCTGAATCCGAATCCGAAGTCAAAAAAAACCCCAGCACGTCAGGGTTCTGACATAACCTCATAAAACCTCATACATTTTTTTTCAAGTTCGGGGGGTCAGACCATATTTATTATATGTTTTTTGGGTCACTGAATCCGAATCCAAGGTCCAAAAACCTCCAGCACGTCTTAGTTCTGACATAACCTTATAAAACCTCATAATTTTTTTGTTTGTTTATTCATTTTTTATTTTATATCATAACCCTGACGTGCTGAGGCTTTTTTGACTTCGAATTCGGATTCAGCGACCCAAAAAGATAATAAACATGGTCTGACACCCGGACTCTAAAAAAATGTGTATGAGGTTTTTTGAGGTTACGTGAAAATCCTGACGTCCTGGGGTTTTTAAGACTTCGGATTCAGCGACCCCAAAAACATATAATAAATATGGTCTGACCCCCGGACTTGAAACAAAAAAATGTTGTGAGGTTTGATGAGGTTATGTCAGAACCCTGACGTGCTGGTTTTTTTTTTACCTCGGATTCGGATCAGCGACCCAAAAAACATATAGTCACCATGGTCTGACCTCCAGACCCGAAAAAAGAGTTTTTTTTGTGACTGTGTAATGTTTATAACCAATTCACTTAATATTATATAAAAATGAATAAGAAGGCCCAGTTAGAGAGTCTCCGTCTCGATCACGTGTGACGCTTTTTTCTCGACAGGAACACACAATTGGGGAATCAAACTTAATCTAATGTGGCCACGTGTCGAGCGTAGTTCCCTTTTACTCAAATAGATAAGAGTTGGCCTTACCCGTAGTATGCAGAAACTTTCCAGGGAGTTGTTGAGGACGTCTTTTATAATCTGATTTCGAGAACTGCTTTACAATACACAAGAAAGACTTAACGAAAGCGATTCTACTTGACATAGCTGTGGTCAGCAGATAAGAGCGAGCGTAGTTGCGATGGTCAGAGACTCGGCCTCGGCGTTACTTTCCCTCCTTCTCTCCGCCGTCGTTTGGTAAAAAAATAATCTTTTTGATTGAAAATGCAACTATATGGTACAAATTCATGTATTTAGATGAAAATTAAACTGCTTTGTTGAAAATTCGTTCTTTCTCAGTTAAATATGCATATTTTTGGGTTGAAAGTTCGTCTTTTTGGCTGAAACTTTTTGGTTGAAAATGAACCTATTTTAGTGGAGGATTGAACTATTTTGTTGAAGATTCGTTTTTTTTATTCAGTTCAACTGTTTTTTATTTAAAATGAAAATCTTTTCTTGACAGTAAGATTTCACGAAATTCTCTCTTATCCCAAATCGTCTCGCACAATTTTTGGATAACAGCTAAATTCACAAAAAAAATTTAGTCGGCAAAAATTATGTAAAAAGGGGGCGGGGGAGGTTAAAACTTATGCACCCTAACAAAGGGGGGTACGTGTTTCAAAATTTCAGAACATAAGTTTACGCAATTTATGCACGGCCCCTTGCTTGACACGCTTAAAAAAAAGCAAACATTTTTGTAATAAAAATTACCTGCATTTTCAGAAATGTCATTTTTGGTCAATTAAAAAAATTGTAACTTAAACAAAAGTTATATTTCATTAGTATGTTTGAATCCATTGCTACACCGTCGGATAATTTTTTATTTTAAAAAACAAATAGAGATTTTTATTTGTGATATTTAGTAAGAAATTTCCAAGAATTTTGACCGGTAGTCCAATTGAAAGTGGGCCATTTTAACTTAAAATCCTGTAAAAGAAGAGATATCATCTTAGCAACAAAAATGATAAAAATTTGATACGTATTTGAAAGCCTGTAACACATAAAGATTTTGCAGATAAAATATCTGAAGATCGGGAAAAAATAACAACATATCCTGCAAAATGTTTAAATGGCGCAAACATTTTCAGATGATTTTGACACAATTTGCACTTTCCTCTTCTGCAATTGTATTATCACTGTGATATATACTGTGATATATTATATATATATATATAATTTAACTAGTCTGCGTTAAAACGGGATTACCCGGCGCCCGTCTCGTACTCTCGTGAAAATTAAATCCCTCGCGTTTGTTAAATTTACGGAGCGAATTTGGACCGTTCCCTTTCGACAATCGACATGTCGCTCAACGAGTTGCCCCTGTGTCCGTCGCGTATGCGTGAGCGTGAGGTGATGTGAGACTGGAAGTAGATACCCGAAATGTACCGCAGATGCGCCACTCTACTGATAGTTGTGCTTCTTATGGAAGGGTTTACTCTCACTTTCTCTCTGACAATACAATGTTAAGTAAGAAATGATTGATTTATATTGAACTATCAAGTTATGCTTCAGCAAAGTTTATTTATCGAGTGCACACTGATGTAAGTGATTTAGAATTAATTGCGCGTTGTTAAAGCAATTGAAAATTGTAGGTGAAATCGTATTTTTCAATATTCTGACATTTTTAAAATTATTTCAATTCAGTTGAAAAAATCTTTGGAATCTTTTAAAATACCCCACAATATTTTTAATTCTTCGAAATTTTATTAAATTACTCAGAGAAATTGGAAATTTCTTGGAATATCTCAAAATACCCTAAAATATTTAAAATCTTTTGAAATACCTTCATATTATCAAAACAAATTAAAAATTGCTTGAAGTCTTTTAAAATACCCTAAAATATTTCAAATCCTTTGAAGTCCCTTCATATTATCAAAATTTATTAAAAATTGCTTGAAGTCTTTTAAAATGCCCTAAAATGTTTCAAATAATTTGAAATCCCTTGAAACTTTTTAAACACCTTAAAAGTCCATGGAATCTTTGAAAATACCCCAAAATATTTCAAAGTTTTATAAATCTTTCTAAATCTTGTGAGAATTTTTCAAGCTTTTGAAAATTCCTTTAAATGTTTAAAAATACTTTGGAATCGCTTCAAATTACTGAAATCTATTTAAAAATTCCTTAGAATCCTTTAAAATACCCTAAATTATTTGACACCCTTTGAAACCTTTTGAAATCTCTAAAACCTTTTTAAAGCTCTAGAAAATTCCTTAGAATTCAAAAAAATACCCTAACATCTTTGACGACAGTCGACACAACAACACCATACCATCGGGCGACCATTACACCTCGCAGGGTATCTCACGATCTCCACACTACAGTCATCAACGTCACGACCAATACACTACTGACGGCCTCCGCGCGAACACATTACCACCGCGTGCTCCGAAGACCGAAATTATCTGACCCGAAAATACCATCTGATTTTACAATACACATTTAGACCCCGTACCGTCACAATGTGGGCAACAAGAACGCTTTCCCTTAATTACATTATATAATTCACAAAGACTTTTCGGAGTTCGTTTACAATAAAGGAGACCGGTTCGGGACTCAGGTAGATGTGTTCGCCCGTAGGTAACATACCCCCCCCCCTCCTGTACGGAGAGCTAGGCGTTCTTCGTACAACACAAATAGGGTTACCGACGTAATACAAGTAGGTAATGTAGAATGTTGATGATGATGGTAATTCACATAATGAGAAAACACATGCGAAGTGGAGAAAGATCTTCCGCGAGCACAATACTCTGTCATCCTCCCATCACGTATTCCTACTTCTTAGAGTCCTCGGTGTTTACGTATACCGACCGCTGAATTTTGAGATAACTTTCTTGTATGATCCGTAATCAAAATCTATTTCTTTTGTGTATCTGTCGAGTAAGATGCATCTTTTCTCTTTTAACGTTTTTCTCCTCTTCGCCTAATTTTTAGACAACTGCCCTCATTATCCTGCTAGAAGATATGGTAAAACCAGTTTTTATCAATGGCTAAACCCATCCTGTCATCCATCACGACAGCTAAATTATCTTTTCTGTAACTACGATGATGTACGAGGGGGGAGGGAAAAGTAACGAGAATTGTACTGCTGTCAGCAGTAGAGAAGGGGGCGGTGGTGAGGTTTTGATGGGTCAGTATGCAAATAGACGTCGGTGGGAGATCATCTGTTCGCGCGTGGCATTTAGTATAAAAGAGTAACTTTTTTTTGCGCGGCGAAAACAAGAGATGGCTGACTTACGGGAACAACTTGCAGCAATTAAATTTTGTTTCCTTTCGGGGAAAACAGCGAATTTTCAACAAATTTCAAAAGCAAATTTGGGTCCTCTTCCAACTGTGTTATCATCTGATGACAGGCCACTTGATTTCCCTAAAACTTGTAATTACCCCCCCCCCCCCTTATCGTTTTAAGAATAATTAATTGTTACACTCCAAGCACACTCAAACCACTCTTGAGTTCCGTATGTAAAGACATTATGATCAGAAATTGAGGCAAAGCACAAACAAAATTGTTCCATTCTCAAACTTTTTGTTAGAAAACTTAGCCAGATTAGCTCTCACGACAAAATTCAAATTAAAAGGAATGCCCTCAACTGAATTTCCGATTTCCCTTCACATGGTCCCACCTACTGATGTTTAGAAAAATAGAGTCCATCTGCCTTGTACCTGCTATAAAAGCACTCCCCGTCCACCTGCCCATCTCAAGTGCGACCCTTTCTAAGAAAACTTGTTGATCAACGATAAACTCACATTAATAAAATTGCAAGGTCCCTTCAAATAAATATACTACTCACAAACAATTTTACCATCAAAAGGCGCCATCAACATGTGCTATCACCAATCAACAACATCTGATTTATCAATTCTGCATTGTTAAATTCCGTGATCTCACCGCACTCCTCACCACAATCTGCAACGCCAAATTGCGACCGCTTTACGGCAAAGTAAAGCTGCGCCAAGATCACTGAAATTCCACAACAAATACAATAAAACTCTCTCACATATTTTCCTGAATTTTCAACACCGAAATGACTTAAATGAATAAACAATAAACAGCATTTGTCAATATTTCAATCAATATAAAAATTTTATATAGCACAGGAAACATCAAGAATGCAAAGAACCACGCTTTTCAACTAATTTAAATACGCCTCCAGGCAACTACTCACCCATACGTCACACTGAACTCTTCATTTATGTGCAACAAAAACGCTAAGGCCACTGATTTTTCGATTACAACAAATCCACTCTAACCATATTAGAGGAAACCTCAATTCCTCTTATAATTCAGTGTGTAAGCACGCACTGCAATATTATCACGCTGCGAAACAAACCTCCGCCACTTCTATTGCAAATTTACCACCGATATTCGGAACTGATTGAACAAATAAACAAATTTTTATTTGTAAATTGACCGAATTGACACATTGCGATTAAAAATATCACACTCGTGCGCCATTTATCTTTATCTAAATTCGAACAGCGTCATCCATTCCACGGGATCTCATCAGGTAATTTTATCGGGCTGGTTGAATGTGCGATCCCTTGCCCCTTTCTTGTATGTCCGATTGTTCTTGTAGGTCCGTAGGATAAAAGCGACAGCTTGTCTTGTCTTCGCATTATGGCGTACTTCCGAATTTTCTGGGGACGCAAAATCATTTGCGCGAAGTGCATCTTCGCGTTTTTCACTAATTTTCACTTTGTATAGCACTTCACTCGCATTCACTTCTATTCACTTCACTTCACTTTGTATATCCACTTCACTAACTACATAGTATTCGCAGATCACGACCTCCTTCACCCCTCCTTGCTTCATATAGGTGTTCTCCGAGCTCTTCTTCTCTTACTTAGACATTCAATCCTTCACCTCGTAACCAGACCAGGGTATTCCCTGCAGGTCGGGATCCTTTCACCCTCCAATTCCAGACTCACATCCCATCACAACGTCGACAGTCGACGCAACAAAATACTACCATCGCGCGACAATTACACCCCACTGGGTACCTTACGATCACCACACAACCATCGCCCACAATGCGGCCAATAATAACGCTTATCCTTTGTAACAGAATTGTTACTATAACGCGGGACTCGGTACGACCCTGCATGGAAGGGTTGCCGGGCCGCACACAAGACGGAACGGAATCCCCCGAGGGGACCCGAAGTGCCGAGCAACTGCAGGGCAGTTGCTCAGTCTTGCTACCTCGCTTATAGCTTGAACCGGTCATTAGTTAGTGACATAGTTAGTTATCAACCTCGATAGGAAATTCGACGTCTCCACCGATCCTCGTTGGGTCTCTAGTCTCTTCAACGGGCACCTTGCCAAAACCTCGAAGCCGCCGGCACCTGACCACGGGCCGTCGGTCACTACGACGATGTAAGTGGTAATAAAGATCCACTTCTTTACCATTTAACGAACGATCTCTTTCATTGTGTCTCTACCTACATCTCGGCTTTCCACCTCCTAATTTCCCTCCTCGGCATTACCACGCGATACCTGGGGCCCAACCCAAAATCTCACACTTCTCCTACAAAAAATCGCTCGACTTAGCAAACCGTACAAGCGCGCAAACAACTTCGCACGTGCAGCGAGCAATACCCGCGAGTCGCGGCAAGGTCACGCGACGTATTTTGTAAACAAAAGATCCTACGAGGAAAATAAGCATATTTTCGGACTCTAAAATCAATTAGTTACCAAAATAAAATTCTAATTAAAATTTTAGAATAAAATGAGAATTTAAAATTGAGAAACCACATCGGACAAATACATACAGGATGTCCCACCAAGAATAAATTAAACATTACTTTTAAAAATGAAACTCAGGTCGGGTACAGTCAAGAAAATAATGACTAAACCCACTAACACAGAAACCAATCACGACAACTTGGACTTGGGAGGTGCCACTGCACTTCGAACCCAAAATATTATTACAAATAAGACGACAACGAGACCAATAAGCGAAAGTATGGTCCCAACTTCACCCAAAAACACGGGAGCTATCCCAAAAACGATTAACAGGTCAATAGGTCGCGGTAGAGGGTTCACACGAAGAAACATAGAATCACCCAGTATAAACGACAGGACAAACCAAGACAGATCAACTCAAAGTACTCAACCTAACAGAACCTTTGACCCCATTGACAATACACTCTTTTGGGAACATGAAGATTTACCAAACCTAGACGGACCGTACCCCAAAAACAAAATAAGACGAGAAATAAACGACGAAACATTCCAATGCGATTCATTCCTTGAAAATAACACACGGTTTATTTCAGAAACGGATGAACTTTTAGAAAGCGTAGAGTTTAACGAATTTATGAATCAAAAAAAGGAAAGATTCTTTAAAGAAAGGGGAAAAAGGGCAAACAATTTAGAGATTAGGCTAGATCTGCCAGCAAATAGCTCATTTGAACATAGAAAGAAAATTATCAAACCAAACTTTGGGAAAAATAGAAATGAATCTCATAACAGACATTCAGTCCAATTTGATTTAAGAGAAAATTGACAGGAACATAATCACAATAATATTGAAAATCGTAGTAGATTGAGACATAATAATTTAAAATTACATAACTCTGATGACATTGAACCTTTAGAGGACACAAACAAATCAAACCAAAACAAAACACGTAGACTCTCGACAACAAATAACAGGTCAAACAGACGTTCACGAATACATGTTAACAACTCAGACTCTGATTACGAATTCGATAATCAGACAAATAACCAAACAATCCAAGAAACTTATTTTCCTTTCGGCATGATACAAACGCCGTTTCAAATTATGAGCAATTGGCCATTCAAAGTTCGTAATAATAAAGAAGATAGTCCCGCGCGTGTCTTGGAGGAATTAAAAAGATTCAAAAGGGGTTACAAAATAAACGACCGGGAGATTTTAGAAAATTTAGATGCACTATTAATTGAAGACGAAAAAGACTGGTCCGAAATAAATAAAAATTCCTGGAGATGTCTATCTGATTTTTTCGAAGACTTTAAAAACGCGTATATCGACAAAAGATTTACTGAGGAAATAAGGCAAAAAATTGAATTTTGTAACCAAAAAAGAAATCAAGATATCCATTCGTATTTAACGGAAATAAGAAAACTTTTCACTAAACTCTACCCTAGAAAAAATTTGGAATGGGAATTACGTAGAACTTATGAAAGCCTCAGAATAGAATACAAAATGTATATAAAAAGAAATGATTTGGAAACTTTTGAAGAATTAGAGGATTTGGGTAAAGAATGGGAAACTGAGCTAGCCGAGTGAAAAATTCGAGGGCAAGTGTTACAAATTACCGAACCAAAAATAGAGGACAGAATAGAACAAAGACGTAATAACAGTAGTGGGGATAAAAATAATCTGGAAAATAATAAAGATGACAAAAAGGAAAATAATAATGATCAAAATAATAACAATAATAACAAAAGCGGATATCAAAACCAAAATTATCAGGGTAGAAAACAACACAAAAACAGATTTTCATTTGGATCTCCATTCCAACCTTTTCCTAACCAACACCAACAAAATTTCAGACCTAACTTCAGATCTACATTCCCACCTGGTTTCCGATCAAATTTTCAACCTACATTCCAACTAAATTACCAACCCAGATTTCAAAACAATAGATACAGATATCCATATAACCCCTACCACAAAATGTGACCAATGTTCAATCAAATGTCTTTGGGTTCAAATCAAGGTCAAAGCAACCCAATGATTGAATTCCCCACAGAAAAATCTAAAAATAACCCAGAAGATAGTAATAGTAAACAAAAAGTTCAAAAATTAAACTACGGTAATAAAAATCAAAAACCAATTAAAAATAACAAGGACTCACAAGAAAAAACAAGTTCTAACTCAGACAAAAAACAGGACAATAAAACAAACGTGAAGGAAAATAAAAATAATTCAAATTGTTATCATTGTGGTTTAACAGGTCATTTTAAAAGAGAATGCCCATATTACGCGTATAACCAGGGAAACTGAAAGGGCGGGTATTAGAACCAAAAATATTACAACCTGATACCGAAACGCCAGAATTTCCAAATTCTGGTAAGGATGAAATAACGGAAACGGGTTTTCATCTAATGACGAAATTCGAAGTTAGCTTATTTCGAATTTTGGTAGATGCAGGTGCCATACATTTGGACGCTGGCAAGGAATTGCTGAAAAAAATCCAGAATTCCAAATATTCAATTTTTGAACCCGTTCGCGAAAATGAATGGTCGCAAATGGAGAATGAGTCGATATAATTGGACAGGTAGTAATTCCAATTATAATCGGAAATAAAACTAAACACTTAATGTTCAGGTTAGTCCGAAAACTAAAATCCGTAGGTATTCTAGGAACAGACATGATAAAATCCTTACGGATGACCCTAGACTATGACTCAGAAACTTGGTGGTTGCCAGGGAGTCCACCTACACGCTATCCTATGGAAGCACAGCCAAATTCTTTACCCCTCCCAATAATCAATGAAAAAAATGAAATTAAACCTAACATTAAAGTTAAAGAAATTAAGGAAAGGAAAAATGTTAATATTAGGGATAAACCATTAACTAAGAAAGAAGAAAATAGGAATCCAGATAAGAAACCAAAATTCGGAGGTAGCATTAACCTCAAAAGCACAAGAGAGCTTAATAAAAGTAACCCAACTCTAAAAGATAGCGAAATCCCCCCAGTACCTATCAATCCTAACCAATCCCAAAAAATAAAAAACGCCCAAATTCCCGTAACAAATCCTACGAAAAATATCCCAAGCTTAATAAGCATCTCCATGAGCAACAAATTCCAACCCCTAGAGAGCATCCCCACCCAAGACACTAGCGACGACTCAAGCACACAAGATGCATTTACTTTAAGTAAACCGAAAATTAGGAGGAAAAATAAGGAAAATGAGTCAGGAAAAACTTTTTATAATAAAAAATATGATCAAAATAAAATAGAAAATAAATCTCAAAAAGGCAATGAGATATCAGAAATTGATACCAGAAATCAATGGGTAAATTTAAAAAATACAGCAATTACATTAAATAATATTACTGATAGTTTAGGAAAAATGGACGAACAAAACGATTATTCGCCAGAAATTTGCGAAGGCATTGTTGAGCTTAACGAAAGCCAACAATCTCAATTAGAAAAGCTTGTCGGAAACGTGAGCCCAAAACTAAAAGAAGTAATTTATCAAACAGTTGATAAATTATTAGAACAGGACATAATAGAACCTTCCTGTTCTGATTGGTCTAACCCTATAGTTATGATAAAAAATCCAGGGAAAGACTATAGATTCTGTTTAGATTTCAGAAAGGTTAATAATGTTACTAAAAAAGACCTTTACCCAATCCCACTCATGGCAGAAATACTGGACACTCGAAGATCAGCAAAATTCATCTCAAAAATTGATTTATAATTAGCCTATTTACAAATACCATTAGACGAAACCTCAAAACCAATAACAGCATTCATAGTCCCTGGAAAAGGCATGTGTCAATTTAAAAGGATGCCATTTGGTTTAACCAATGCTTCAGCCACTTTCCAGAAACTTATGAACAAAATCATTACTCCAGACCTGAAGCCAAAAGTTTTTTGTTATTTAGACGACATAGTGATGGTAACTCAAAATTTTGAAGACCATTTAAAATATTTGAATATTGTATTAGATAAAATAAATGATGCAAATTTAACGGTCAGCCCGGACAAATGCGAGTTCGGCTGCTCAACCAATCCTAGAATTCCCTAAACCTAAAAACATTAAATAACTACAGCGCATAATAGGGATGGCAAGTTGGTACAGAAAATGTATCCCACACTTTGCTGAAATAATAGAACCAATAAACAGATTACTTAAGAAAGATAAACCATGGGATTGGGGATTAGAACAAGATGAGGCTTTCCAAATATTGAAAGATCTCCTAACCTCAGCACCTATATTAACGTGCTCAGATTTTACTCAACCCTTCCAACTCGAAACAGACACGAGTAATACGGGATTAGGAGCCGTACTTACACAGACAATTGACTGGGTAAATTACGTACTCGCTCATGCTAGTAGAAGCCTAAACGGCGCAGAATCTAGGTACTCAGCATCCGAACAAGAATGCCTAGCGGTAGTTTGGGCCATACAAAAATGTAGGCCATATTTAGAAGGTTACAGCTTTAAAGTAATCACGGACCACTTAGCGTTAAACTGGCTCCATAACCTAAAAACCCAACTGGCCGATTAGCCAGATGGGCATTAGAACTTCTCGAATATGATTACAAAGTCATATATCGAAAAGAAAGCTCAAATTTTGTCCTTGATGCTTTATCAAGATCAGGAGGATCAGTAAAAAATATAGCGTTTGCGTTAGCTTGTAGCGTAGGGAAACCAAAAGCGGACGTTAGCGACAAAACAGATGAATGGTACTCTACTAAACTCAGACAAGTGACAAAATGACCGGAAGAACACGAAAAATGGCGAATTAGAGATTCGCAACTCTATTTTTACAGAACTGAACCACTAAAATCTACTCTCTTACCAGACTCTAACCCATGGAAACTCGTCGTACCTAAAAAATTACGAAACCAAGTTCTAAAAGAAAACCACGATGACATACAAGCAGGACACTTAGGTTCCGAAAAAACGCACGCGAGAATTTCCGAGTACTACTTCTGGCCAGGGATGTATTCGGAGATAATCAAATACGTAAAAAAATTGTAAAACATGCCAAAGAACCAAACCGAGTAACCAACCGAAATTAGGGTTAATGGGAAAAAGAATTGTTGAAGAACCATGGACCATGATTGCTGCAGATATCATGGGTCCGTTACTGATTTAAAAGAAGAGAAAGAATCAATATTTATTAGTTTTTATGGATCTATTCACAAAATGGGTAGAGATAATCCCGATAAAAGAAGCTAACGGGATCACAATAGAGTCGGAATTTCATAAGCGTGTCATTTCGCGTTGGGGAACACCGCGGATCCTCCACACTGATAATGGCACGGAGTTTGTCAACAAAACGTTAAGAGATCTAACCGAAAAATTCGGTATCAGACATATTAAAACACCAAAATATTATCCCTAAGCAAAGACAACAGAACGTCATAATAGGACAATTAGGCAAATTATTAAAACCCATCTAGATGACGATCATTCCACCTGGGACGAACATATAGACGATTTGCAGTTTGCAATAAACACTAGCAAAAATTCGACGACCCAATTCACCCCGGCATTTCTAAATTTAGGTCGCGAATTAGAACCAATTCAATCACTCTGAAAAAATATAGAAAACAATAACGATATTGAATTTCAGAACGTCGACAAATGGAACGATAGACTAAGAAAGTTACAAGTCATTAAAGAGGAAGTTCAGAAAAATCTGGACCAAGCAAATAATAGACAGGCCAGTAATTATACTTTAAGAAGAAGACCAATAGAATTTAAAATAGGAGATAGCATTCTAAAAAATGTAACCAAACTGTCTAACAAAGCGGATAAAAGGCAGGTAAATTATACGACCAGTATCAAGGTCCTTTTATTATTAAAAAGAAAATTTCGCCTAGGATTTACGAATTAAAAAATCTTCAAGGCAAAAGTATAGGTAAATGGAATATTAACCATTTAAAATTAGAAAAGAGTCAGTACAGATACTAATAAATAACAGCAAGAAAACTAATAACTTTAAGCTAGAAACTCAGATTTAAGTAATGGCAAAATGGCATTGGATCAATAGCATTAACGACACAAATTAACTCGAAAATTACTCGAAAAGAAGTGCAAACAATACTCTGAACACAATCACTGTAATAATTCATAAATAAATAAAACAACAACAATTGATCTCAAAAAACAACAGACTCAAAAGACAATCGACTCTAAAGTCAAATAAAAACAGAGTCAAGGGACAATCGACTCCAGAAACAAACAAAAAATAGACTCAAGGGAAAATCGACTCCAGAAACAAACAAAAAACAGATTCAAAGGACAATCGTCTCTAAAAACAAGAAATCTCCACGACAATTGTCTGCACGGTCGAGTTTTTCGTTTTTCTTTTCATATTTGTTTCAGAAAGAAGATAACCATGAAGGAGGATCAGAATCGAAAAAGACATGAGAGAACAGGAACATAAAGCACAAAACTGAAGACAATTGCAAGAAACTACAATATCCATTTTTTGAAGGATTAATACTTGAATTCATTTACAAACCACATAAACTTTTTGACAACCAAGCATAATTTAAATTTAGAAAAATTTTACAACATCAGACTCCTACAGACAAATTTACTCATAATGAAACCGAAACATAATTATTGTCTGGATTTAACTATTAAAGCAAAACTCAAGAGGAAAACAGCAGATGTGCAAAATTCTGCCTAAATGCCTTTTTTTTATACTTTCAGACTTGGACGAAGACATTACAAAAATTTCAAGTATATACCCGATCTAACGCGGGGGAGGGTGGTGCAACAGAATTGTTACTATAACGCAGGACTCGGTACGACCCTACACGGAAGGGTTGCCGGGCCGCACACGAAACGGAACGGAATCCCCCGAGGGGAACCGAAGTGCCGAGCAACAGCAGGGCAGTTGCTCAGTCTTGCTCCGTCGCTTGCAGCTTGAACCGGTCTTTAGTTAGTGACTTGTGTGTTGTCTCTTCGGAAAAGCTCAACCTCTCCAGCTCGGAACTCTGGCGATCCAGGCCATCCACCGAAAACAACCTCGATAGGAAACTCGACGCCTCCACAGATCCTCGTTGGGTCTCTAGTCTCTTCAACGGGCACCTTGCCAAAACCTCGAAGCCGCCGGCACCTGACCACGGGCCGTCTCTCACTACGACGATGTAAGTGGTAATAAAGATCCAATTCTTGACCATTTAACGTACGGTCTCATTCATTGTGTCTCTACCTACATCTCGGCTTTCCACCTCCTAATTTCCCTCCTCGGCATTACATAGACCTCGGCATTATATCGTGTCGTTCACAGAGAGTTTTTGGAGTTTCCTTACAATAAAGGACACATCAGCTAGATGGTTAATTACCCTTGGCTCATGGACCACATGTTCCTTAACTAATAAAATAATGTCACTAACGTAATAATCATTATTAAATCTTGTTTTAAAGAATTAAGTAATGAATTCTATATTCAGAAAAACAATTAATTCAATGCATATCATTGTTACTATAATAAATATTATTTTTATTGATAAACATTTTGTTGTTAAATTTAAATTTTTCAAGGATTTATTAAAAAGATATATTTCAAAACATAAAAAACTACTTAGCCATATTAAATTACCTCTTTGAGGAATATAAGCAATTTGTTTTCTTTATTTACTGCAGAACAAAAAGTAATTAACAGCAATAATCTTAATCACGAAAAAGTTAACTAAGTATGATCATTTTCGATCGATTTAGATAGGTTTAGGAGATATGCGTTTTAGCGATATCAAGTGAGACGAGATATTTTCTTCGAAAAACGAGAGACAGTCTAGAATTCAGTTGTTTCTCGATCGTCCTGGTCGACGTGCATCACTACTAAAAATTGACTAGAAAATTTGTCGACGCTCAACTTCCTCCAAGAAAATAGGCAGCATCAAGTAATCGTTACCAGGTACGCAAGGGAAACCTATTGTGAGGAGAATTCTAACCGGAGCAAACATTATGGATCATGCGGTTCCGGATTCGACAAAAACTAAGTGCGGGAGAGGCAATTTGGTCAAGATGAGCAGGAAATTCAAGGATATTCTAAAGATAAATTTCAAGAAGGAGGAAATCATATCACGGAAGAGGCAAAAAGGGAAATCTAATCCTTAAGAAGTAGAAGAAAAACAAGTCAGAGAAGGTTACTAGGAGACTAGGTTACGGAACGAAACAGAGGACTACGCTGCTCGAGTCTCATCTAACACAGCTTCACCAAGAAGGCAGTCCACCAGCTATTCTTCACGGGGCCTTGGCTTAAATGCCCGAATGCCAGAACGTCATTGGCGGCCCGTTCTAGGCTTTCTAGGCACGGGTCGGGCTTGGGCGTCACTGGCAAGGCTCATGAATATCCCCCAAATTCCATTTAAACTACGTTTTATTTAACTGAAAATCCAGTTGCCGGTCACCGATTTGTCATCATTTTTATTTTCTCGAATTTTCAGGTGACATAACCCCTATTTGTCCGAACCACCAGCTATCATAATTTCTATTATGACGAATTCTCATTTGGCATAATTTTCATATTTTCGAATTTCCATTCCCCATAATATTTATTATTCCTAATTTTAATTTAGTACAATTTCTGCTTTTTCGAATTTGTACTTAGCATAATTTCCATTTCCACATAACCATATATTTATTTGCACGAATTTCTACTTGTCATATTTTACATTTATCCCACTTCATCAAATTGCCATGTTTAAAGTATTTTGCAGTTCTCGCTTTTCTTGAACACTAATTTTTTCAGAAAATAAAGCGAGTGATATTCGTTCAGGACAAATGTATCATGAATGCATCCTAAATTTATTAATAGCTTCTTTTGAAACTATGTTATTGATAATTTCATACTCCTTTATCTGGCGGAAAAGTTGTAAGTTGTTAACCGGAGCATCACTTGGATTTGCACAGGAAAGCCCGCCTTTCGCATAAATAATAACAGCAAATAAACAAAACTCTTGGAGATTTTTTTATTTCTTCTGTAGCAATTTGCAACTGGTCGCGGAAGAGATTAATCTTCATACAGTAAATGACTATTGCCATCCATCTGGCTAGATGATATGCACCAGGGATTTCAAAATTGTATCTTTTATCATGAGGTAGCACACCCAAAAGTAAAAGGCAAAGGCCTATCATTTCTCTGTAATCATCTCTTGGGATATAGGAATTTTTCCTTTTCAGAATATTCTGCAGAAATGAAATCAGATCAATTTTCAGTTCTTGAGCGAATTTTGAGTTTAATCGAGAGTCACAAAAAGGTTTAAAGTTTTTTTTATTCACATGAGGCCAAAATACTTGAAACCTTACAAAAGGCGGAATACTTGGACTATTCGATGGCCCAAACAGTGACGTAAACACACCACCAACAATCAGTTCATAAATGTGATGACGGCATGCAAAATACAGCAAGTTTCTTCCTATCACTTTTTCTAAAAGAATGCACACACCTTTAGCTGATCTAGTGTTCGTAGCTGTTGTGTCAAAACACATATCAATTACATCACTTACAATTTTCCTCATAAATAATAGACCAAAAACCGTATTTGCATTCGTTTACCATCTCAGTGGACCTGTAGAGCAGGTTTTTTAAGTTCAAGAAACTCCTGTTGAATACTATTCCTAATTTTCTAGCGATGAGCTAAATGTTTACGACGTACAGTTGAAGAAGGTAATGAATCTTCTTTTATATCCTGATTATTTGATCGAGCAATGGCTCAAGCCAAAATTGTAAATTTTCGGTCGGATAGGTTGATCCGGTCTAATACTGAATATAAATTGGAGCTATTTAACATATTTTCTACAATGTGTGGTTTTTTTGTTAGCTACGCGAGCTCAATGAATCAGATTCATTCGATTTTCTATAGATTTTTTTCTATTATCTAAACACTTTTTGTTTTGGTAGATTTCTT